>DWJN01000767.1:0-21258 GCA_018248895.1 Carystus phorcus
TAATCTCAGGAACTACTGGACCGATTTGAAAAATTCTTTTAGTGTTACATAGTCCATTTATGGAGGAAGGCTATAAGGCTATGGAATATCACGCTAAGATGAATAGAAGAGGAGCAGCAATAAAGAATATTGGCAAAACAATCTTTGCTTGGGTCAGCTAGTTAACATTTTAATTAATTACGTGAATGTTGACGTACGCAGCTCGACGTAGAATTCGTAAGTTATAAAGAAAAACCAAATGTTCGTTCTGTGTATGTTTGTCCCAATGAATGACCGAAATCATCATTATGATAATAGATAACAGACATTCACCAGGTACATAATCACAGTAACATACTAGAAATTACATAGAATATTGCCAATGGTAACTCGGCAATGATTTCTTATACTATTAAGATTCACTGTAGAGAAATTATTTTAATAAATCTGTAATTAAAAGATTCTTAGCACTGCTTTACTGTTTCACCAACTTCAACTTTTAAAAGTGTTGATTATAACCATTACTTGCTGACTTAACTATAATTCCAACATTTAACTGTGTGACTTTTCTAGATAGAAGACAATTATAATTATTTTTCAGTATTGTTAACGCTACCTATTCATGACGAGTATATTATAAATACGCCACTCTATTATTTTTATAGGTTTAATAACCTGTCATTAAACTCTTTAAAAATCTATAAATATATTTTCAACTATAAGTTTTTTATGAAACACCAGACATGCGAATACTGATCCACGACACAGATATTTGAATTAATCACCAATTTCAGAAATACTGTTGCATTGAATAAATAAATAGGCATAGTACGGCGACGTAAAAATTATGTTAAACCAGCCATAAGTCTTCTACTGTGCTGCTCCTGACGACTTTTAAATTGGGATTCGATTACCACACTCGACGCACGAGAACTCTTAAAAACAACTTGAAATGGAACACAAAAGATTGGCCTTCTAAGGGTCACCTTGTGCACAAAAATATACCCTGTGAAACCCCTTACGTTTATTACATTATTTCGAAAAGGGTTTACAAAGGCTACTCACTAATATTAAGTCCATAATATAATTTAAGGTATTAAAAAAAACGAATTCTGTAGAACCTCACAAATGAAAGTGATACTGGTGGTACTCGTGTTATGAAATACTTTAGTTTAAACAGAAAACCAGAAGCTTTACTATAATCGAAGTTAACTAAATGAATGTTGAATTTGGGTACCGAAATTATCACCTACCGGGTTTAATCCCGATGGTATTCATGGTAGGGTTTTATACCACCGAGCTAGATAATATCTGCCTTTTAAATTGGATCATATTTTTTTATTATTTAGTGTTTCAATTACAGTGTCGGAGAACTAGAAATAATAGAAGTCCGCGTAAATTTTTTTGGCCTTCTGTTACCATGATGTCTAAGGGCGATAATGACCATTACACCATCAGAACTGCTATTTTGGCGGCAATCTCCATACAAAAGTAATAACGATTAACTGGACGTAAAGTGTTTAGTGTTTAACTATGACTGAAAAGAAGAAATTCTCGTAACGATAATAATAATTTTTAATGTCTACTATTTCACGATCTTCAAAACAATGTATTTACTTTTTAATTTTCTAATGAAAACTACAATTTTAATACAGAGTTACTGTTATTTCTGCTGGAGGTACGTCTCATGCTATATGTAGTAGTATATTTGTATTATGTATTTATTTTAATGTAAGATTCCATATTTCTTCGAAGGATAAATTTGATATGTCTAAATCTAATTAACAAGTATACTGTTACGATTTTAGCTTTGGATGGAGTATCGAAAGCCTCATCTCATTCACTGAGGCGAAGCCCTTCAAACTAGTCCCTCGACATTATAAATTAAAAGGTAATTCGGGTGAATGAGACGAGGATAAAAAATGTCTTTGTAAAGGCGCGACGTATGAACGGGACGAAACTATTGCATTGTATTAACATAATGGTTTGTCTACATGCTTACACGATTGTGCTTCGGGTCGTGGTATTTTTTTTCTGTTTGATCTTATTATTCATAGGTAAGCATTATTGTATCGCGACCAACTCTCGGGTACCGTGTACTTCAGGGTTCTTTCGCATCACCATTATTGTTTAAACACGAGAAATTATTGTATAACGTTTGCCTACGGAACGGTGGTTTCACAAAATAAAAATTCATTAATATTTTATGCTATAATGAATGTAATACCCAACCGTTTGAGGATTTCTCTCGTTCTATTCTGGTTTTCTGGCATTGGTAAGAGTTATCGATTCAATCTATGAACATTTGTACTTCGCATCGTTCTAAAACCTCCCTTACTCTTTAATATTACATTTAGTGATTCCCTATCAGTAACTTCCAATTCATATCATTTATTGTAAATATATGTATACTTGTCTTCTACATTATTGTTATTCGTAAGCTAATAATCAACATTGGCCTACATGTATATTTATTTCTATTGAAAGTCAGTCACAGGTGTATTGCTGATCCCGACAGCTATGTTAAAAGCCCAATAAGTTACTTTACTCGTGGAACGATACAAAGGTGGCACCACCCACCTATAAAATATATTATTTTGTTTGCTCTCATAAACTTGGACATGTTTTGCTTTTCAATAAATTTCCCATGAACGGAACCCATCAAAGGCTATGAGTACTATTTACAGTCTTTTTTCACACCAGCGTCTTATGTGAGGAATGCGAAGTTTGGGAGATTACGTCGGCGACGGACCGTCACAGTTGCCATGGTTACTCATTGTTGGGCACCGCCAATGAATGAAACAAGCATTTGAAGCTCTAGTATTTTTTTCTTCAAAGCAAGATAGATTATAAATACCAAATGTATTTTATCGTTTGCTGTTTTTTCTTGATCGATGCAGAAGAGACGCGATCTTTTGCTTAAGTATTTTACCTTCATTAATACTTTGAATTTTATATGTTTTTATAAGTGCAATGCATATTTATATACTAGCGGATTTGGTAGATCTCCGCTGCACCATAAAAAATTGTTTTAATAGGATCTAATTATAAATATAAACCAATCCAGGACCCACTTAAGTACACACGAAAAAAATTATCGAAATCGGTCCAACCGTTTAGAAATAGTTCATTGAATTACACGCCATCAGAAGAATTAATTACATTAAAATTACAGTTCAGCAAGACAATTAATTCATGAAGTAGAATGATGCTTAAAAAGAATAATATTATTTCTCTTTAAAAAATTTAGTATGAAACAGATTGCTCAATATGATCGAGCGAACCAAATTTCGAGGTAAGAATTAAATTGAAAAAATGCACATAGCGATAAGACAACAAAAGGAAAAACCTATCGAGTCAGACAAACAAAGCTATCAGCTATCGATAACACTTAACGGAATTTTCCCAAGTCTCCCACGGTAGTGACGGCATTCCTTCAAACAATGACAGAGTGTTTATCATCGCTAAATTTTCTCTATCCACACCCATAACTAACGTTTCTAGATATGTTTCGTTTACATTACCTTCTAGTAGATCAGTCAATAGCACGGTCACAGATTCTATGTCGTGTAAGCACGTGATTATATTCCCAGGCTCGAATTGATATTGATTTAACAATAAAGTTAATTTCAAACGATATTATCAAATATTGTAGTAAAATAATCATACTTTAATTTTATATGAGAAGATTGAAAGATTGAATATCTATATTGATAATAAGAGCACCCCTACCATTTATTTATATTTCCTTAAAAAAAGGAGTATCATTGCGTAGGCAGCAGTTTTAGCAACTTTAAAAATACGAGCGAATAAGAGTGTGCGCTTACAATATATGAAATAACCAGGTCTGTGGATGCCTCTTAAGTCCTTCCATATGATACAGGAATATCAATGGTGAGGCGCTACCTTAACACTTGGAAAGATAATACCGATAAGGGCCGAGATAAAACTAAGTAACAGACTCCTGAATCGATTTATCTCTAAGTCTGAGACGATCTTAACTAGGGGTGTCATTCTATCTTTGTTTCCAAAATAATAAACGGTTGCGTTTATTATGTAAAGAAAGTAAAGACGATATTTTAAACTTCAGTTTTTAAAGTGTCACGGTAAAAGAGTTTGGCCCTAAACATTGTATTAAAACCGGCATCATTTCTTCTAATAGTAAATACTGGTTAGATCCCAGTTAGTTTTTTGGTCTTTTCCGCAGTCGGTGGTATCGATGGCAGCCCTCACAGCTCGAAAATATCGAGCCCGGAATGCAGAGCACGCCGGCCGGTGAATAAATCCAAATAATTCCAAATAAAACGCGTCGGAACACGAAGTACGTTTTAGATGGTTTTAGGCCCCGAATAAAAATGGACGATGTTTCGATATGTTTTATTTAATGGTTTTTGTGCAGCCACGCCCACAAGGATTAGGTCTCGGTTCTAAAATCTTAAGACGAAGCCGATTAGATTTGGATTCAGTTTTGATATTATTTAATTTTGTTCTGTAGATATTGTATACTGATATTATCTTGGTATACTGTTTGCCATATGTATTTATTATCTGTATGTTGTAATTGTATTAATAGCCAGAGGTTTCTTTGGTAAAGTAATAAAAAATATAATTTGTTCGTAACAAAGTTCTTCAACAAAATTTTGTACAAAGTAGGACGCGGTCAGCATTTGGGGTAAATCACCATTTAGTCTAAATTTCATAAGGCACTTCGTGCTTCATTTTGCATGTTATGTCAATCGGAGAACCAACTAGAAAGTTGTTAAAAAGCAATCGTTAAGCAATTTTGGAGTAATTCAAGCGTTTTATGGATATGCCGATTCACCACACTCCTCTTGCGTCTTCTTAATAATTATCTTGGAACACTAACCTTATTCAGCTGTCAAGAGAGATCCACTCTTCATCATGACATGAGTTAAATTGATTGAAATGGTAAGTTTCCAAAATACTGCTTTATTTAAAGGCTGACCCTTAAATGGACACTCCGCAAAAAATTCAAGGAATGTTAATCGAGACACCGACAACCTCCGCGGAGGAATTAGGTTCATTATTTTATATTAAAAATGAGAAGCTTCGTTTATTTTTGAACATTATGATCAATTTGGTAGGTATCTTAGTTGGAAGTTCTGCTAGCTTTAAACTTATATTAAATTTAAATTTATTCTATTCTAAGAGCCGTACAAAGTTATATATCTGGCTTGAGCCCATTAAAGGGGCCAACCAGTTAACTCTGTTTGCCTGTTTGTTGTTTCCAAAGGTTGTCACGATCTTAAAAAACCATCTCAATCGTCCTCAGGTCATTCCGAAATCAACTCGGTCGCCATGAATCATCTCGCTTTATCTAATCTTCCAGGCCCCATCTTCCAACACATTCATACCATTCTCTAAGGAGGTCTGCAACTCGACCGATCTCAATTCTTATCTTTCCTCATTAAAATCTTTAATCAACTTTTCTAAAAACAAAGCAATATCAACAGCAGATCAATCAATTAGTAAACGTCGTAAACCCAATTGGATTAGATCGTACGTAGCGCCACAAAAAATAGGTGTGGAGAGGCGACGGCGACGAACGGCGGCGATAGAGCCTCCACTTTTAATTATCGTTTACCGGCGCATTGTTTGAGTAAAAAATGTAGATAAAAAATATTTAAGGCCGCGTATAAAGTTGTCTCAGATCGATAGGAACCGATCTGTTTGGGACGTAAAACGTAACTGTGCTAGCGACTGTCATCACGACACATGAGACTAGCAGTTTAATTTTGAAAGGTGTCAAGAGTTTGAAAATGAATATGTTATATTATAAAGACAGCATAAAGATAGATAGAATAGTTACTAATGCATCTGTTTGAAATTTGAACAATGGAAAGAAATGGGACATATGAAGGAATTAGAACAAATAATAATATCTGTATCATATCCAAATACTGCTATTTTGATAGACAAAATTATACACGTCAGAAAAAAGTCGAAGTCCACGTTTTTTTATATACGTAGTTGACAAAGAAAAGTCGAGCCATATGTTGTAAACGGTCACCGTTGCCCAAAGAAATCAGTGACACCGATGTGATACCAAACAAGAAATTTAAAATAATTCGATAGAAGCCCATACGAAGATGAACGAAGAAAGTGTCTTTGTTGTATAAGCTAGCACCTTTAATATTTAAATATTCGATATAAAACTTGCATGCCAAAATTGGTGAATTGTGGAGAACAGATTGTGACAAAACTTAAGACCGTTCATGTACCCACTCTTGTGCAAATAAACGAATTTGAATTTGAATTTAGTGTGGTTAATTTAAAAAGTATTTAAATAACTGTACAGGCTCTGTCTCGATCAATTTTAATAAAACGTTTGACCAATTTGATTTTCTGTGGTAAGACCAAATTTAATGGATTCTATCTGAAATGGCTTTATAAGCTGCAAAACTGAGTAATGAAATTTTTAGTGCAGTCGCTGAATTTTATACTTTGATAAATAAACGTCATTTCCTCAATAATTGAGCGTAGTATTTTACGTTCTATCTCACAGGGTCCAAGCGGCGTGGCGTCCTTTACATACGACGATTTTTGAAACATTCTAAAATCTTACAACCTCATGAAATGTTACAGAAGTTAATTTAATCTGCTTCTATAGACGACATCATACCAGGACCTAAATCATGTCAAAGGCAATAAAGTAAAGTAATAAACGAAACAAATTATTTAGTTTAAAGTTCACATAAATAACGAAACAAATAACATAAATAACTCACAATACAAATTAAGAAAAACGAAGTTAAACAAAAATTAGAAATCCTATTTTTTAGTACATAAAAATACACATATCCCTTCATTTGTAAATGTTTTAAATTTTTTAACAGTTAAATATCGTAATCCTCCCGTGACTGCCCAAGGGTCCTTTTCGGACCTCAGTTTTTTAGCGTCCCCCCCGTGATTTCATGGCGTTAGATTCCCACACGCGGCGACCGCCGACTTGGTGTTTTTTTCAACCCGAGTCCGAGTGATGTCTATTTTAAAAGCTGTTGATATATCTGCGTCTCTTTATCAGTGCCCCAAATGCCTACAAATAATAGAAAAACAGCGACATGTTTCGATTCAGGCTTGGCCGAGTTGATCACATATCTTTTGATAAAAGTGATATGGCTATTGTTTGTAAAAATAAAAAAATTGCGTCAAGGTTCATAAATAATGGAGCACAATGTGACTTAACAAGTGAGCATCCATTAAGACCGAATTATTCTGCAGTGCCATTTACAGTACTAATATTCGTAGTCCACTTTAAATAATAGATGAGTTATGGTGAAGATTTTTTTATACCCATGTTAATAAAAAATAAAAACAGAAACATTATTTAGTCCACAAGTCTTTCAGAGCGTTGGTCTAGAGTCTAGACCACTCGAGATCAGACCGGCCGCGGCTGGCGGCTGATACGACGCAGACACTAATTTCAATAATAGTTCTATCCATTACCTAAATGGTAAATGTGTATTTGTCTAAGTATAAATAGACAAGAAAAACCTTTTCACCTCAAGTGTGACCCGTTTATATTTCCTTTATTTGATAGCTAATTAACAATCTTTGTAAAAAACAAAATCATAAGAATATTTTCGACAAATTGTTAATACTTGATAATGGAGGGATTTTTACCACAAGACGAATATTAATTGTATCTGAGTCCTATTCTCAGACACTCTCAAAATCTATAAACTAGATGAACAACAAGTCTGTATGAGATGTGCATTACTTGAAATACAATAATATGCTGAACGAACTAAATGCATCCGTAACGTATCCAAAAGTTTTGGTTTCTCCTATTGAACAGATTATAACGGATAACCGTGAAGAAGGCCGCAGAGCAGCGGGTGTCTCGATAAATATTCCGAAAGGTAAAAAATACTGCGAGTGACAAGAGGCAAGGCAAGTGCGCGTGAGTATCGTTTTGCGTTGGTCTAACAACAGTGGGAAAGCACGCGATACCCGTCACGTTATATCTGTCGTAGTGATTTTCAAGTTTCCTCAACGTTATCAGAGTCATATTTGTGATCGACTCCAAATCACATAAAGTTAATCAGGTTGATTATACCAATTTCAAGAAGCTTTAGATACTTACATTCTAATTGATTGTGTGTCTATGTGTCTGCGTGTTCCATCTCAGTAAAAAAACTGAAATAAATTAAAATGACTACCACCTTCAATGTTGCATAAAATTCTACAAGACCAAACAACCCAATTAGTTCCGATAGATCGGGATTCCCTAATCAACTACCACGCAGGTGGTCCGCCCCGCCCAGCGACAATATTTGCGCAGGGCCTCTCATCATCACACCTTGTAATTATCGCACCGAATTGTTTGTCCAGAGCCGCCTGGCAATAACACTGTTTTTGCCAACCCCTGTCGAATTACTGGAGAACTTCAGCCGTGAGTGATGGGTGCTATTTTATTGGCACAAATGATCTTCGTGTTGAACTAATGTGTCTAACTCCTCATTTTAGGGACTTGAGATAAAAATAAACATGGTTGAAACTGTAAGGTTATCGGAAAAGATTTACCTCGATGACATCTTCGGCTGTCGCTCATTTTGTCATGCTTAATTTATCGCTGTTCTTCAGTCAGTTCTCTATCTAAACTGGATCGTTTAATTTCTATAATCTTATCCGGCTTCAAACCATTCATGGCTCACTAAAGGGTATATGATATTACGCGTTAACATAGTTAACCACGCTGCTCCAATACGAATTAGTGGAGAATAATTTTATTATATTTTTAATGTAGTGATGTAGATTTATTATTCAAGAACATTTGTTTGAAAAAGTTCAAGGTATTTGATTGTGCCATCTATTCCGTCCATCGCGGACGGCTGATGATTAGCGTGATCCGAGTCGGTTTCTTTCAAGTCCTAATTGTTTCCGAATGGTTATGGGGCGGCGCCGTCGGACTTCGCACTGTTTGATTTCAGGGCAGTGCTTTTCGTCAGATTACCGTCGAGATATCAGCTCTATTTAACCGTGATGAATTTTTTGTTCCTGAGAATGTTTTGTGCTGTCGAGGCGTGTGGTCCGGCTGACAAAGTTTCCAATATGACTTCAATCAATTAAGGGGCCCCTATTCACATGGGTCTCTGCTTAGAAATGGTAGGTTCTGTATCATCTCTTATAAAATACGTAAAGTATCTGGATACTTAGATCATTTCGACTGAAGTATCTAAAGTATGTACATAAAATATTGTTTTTACATTATACTTACAAAATCTTACGTATTATGCTACAATGGGCTTGACTTGTTTTATCTGGTATATCTAACAAACCACTCCAAGTCTTGGGTCTCTCGTCATAGCTAAAGAGTCTTTAAGGTGCTTCGATACTTCGGTTCTAATTGATAAATTTAATGGGTGGGCCATTGCTTAGACGGAAAACAGAGTATCAAAAATATTTATGTCATCCAAAAGCTTTTCTCAACTAATTGAGGACAATAATTAGTTATTATCCTCCTAAATCACCATGGAGTTTTCGTCGCTTGCTTGCCTGCAACCTTAATGGCCCACTGCTGAGCACGGGTCTCTCCTCAACACTGAGGAGGTCTAGAACATTCTCCACCACGCTGTTCCAGTGCGGATTGGTGGAGAGTACGTAACTCTTAATTCGGTCGAACGCTTAATTTTAACGCAAACCTTCAAAGAACAGGCGCTTCGCATTTGAATATTAATGTTAATCATCATTCAAATCTCACATAGATTTATACCTCACATAAGTCGTATCTATAAAATATTAACGAGCCACACGCAGCTACATTCAGTGGGACCTTATCGACTCGAGCTCCCTCTATTGAATCCGCTAAACGAAATAGACCAACCTACGGTAACATCCCGTGACGTCACGTCCTGCGCTGTTTCCGCTCAGCTGATGTCGGTCCGTCTGTCACGTACTCCACAATGGCAGTGAAAGTCAAATTACGCGTTAGTCATACTGTGACTGAAATAGATGAACCTTTGGCGAATTTGTATTAATAGCAAGAAGCTGATCTTCTTGGTACAAGTTGGGATAATTGGATTTAAATGGCGATAGACTTCTTTTCATCAGGATCAGTGACCCATCTATAAAGCGTCTTCAAGTTGAAGGCTCGTGGTCATGAAATGAATTAAGCACCTCATGACCCAGTCGAATGACTGACTGGTAAAAATTTCTTCAGCACTTTTATTTGTAGCCGTCATCAGTTGCGACCCTTTTATACAAGGGATTTGTACGGCCTAACAATTTCAGATACTCACATTGCTCACTGAACCCTCCACTAATCAACCCTACGTGAGGACGACATAGGGCAGACCCAATGAAACCCGTTTTCATTCTCTCGTCAAGCCCGCGGTCACAATAGCGGCGACAGTTGTCAACTTTATGCAACTTTTATTTCTCTGGCACTGTTCCCGACAGGCGTCAACAAAACCAGAATATAAGAATGAGGAGACGATAATTCATAATGGAGGCCACGGAGAAAAAAACCAACGGAGGCTGATTAAAATCTATAGGTGCGTTAACAATAACGTATGAATACTGAGGCGTGTGGTCTGCGGCAGAGAATGCCGCGGGTAAAGCAATAGGCTGTTAATCTCATTATTTCTGTACCTGACCTTTATAGACTTCGCCTTGGCCCGAGCCTCGGCTAGATCACTACACGTGATATGACGTGTCAAATTAATGCTGTCCTTGTGGTTCGGCGTGAAGGCTACAAACTAGGGACATTTACAAATGAAACATTTTATCACAATCTGCTTGAATAAACAACATTAAGTAGTGAGTCGAACTGTTAATCGAGTGGATTGAACGTTTCTCTTTGCCACTAGTGATCTGAGATCGAATCTTTTACATATTTCTAACTTAATTAACTACAACCTAAAAGATAAAGTTCAGAATGGATTATAGCTATACCCAATTCACATTGGACCAAAACGTTATTGTCTAGGGGCAAATCCTTCCTGTACGTCGCTGTTTAATTATACTTATAAAACGGATAGTAAATTAATGCAAATCAGTAACTAAAATAGGTGTAGATATTCATTTAAACGATGTCACTGAAAAATGAAAACTTTCGTTATTAATGCTTAAGCCACTCCATCTTCCTTTAACAATAATGTATTTACGTGTGCCCAGTCATCTTCCTTTAACTACTAGTTGTATTTAGGTGTTTCGGGGTCGATCGGATGTCCTTTTGTTAGCGCAATGTTGAAATAGAGTGAAGTGTGTGACTTGCGCCGGCGCGGGCCGGGAAGGGACATGAGTCAGAATGCGTCTGCGCGCGCAGACGACCGGCTATGCGGTGCCGGTACTACGAGCGCTCGCACTCGGAACTCCAAAGCCTTCGTGGTCGGAATCGGTAATACTAATCGGATCCACTTCCCATAAGTTTAATCCGTGCTGTTTCAATACTGTACATAGTATTGATGAAAGACCCGTGCTCAGTAGTGGGCTATTAATGGGTTAAGGCACGTATATTATTTAAACCACACTTTCTGTATCGAGTAGTGTCGACTATTATATCATGTATACCTATTATGAAAGAAATTAATTCGTTTCGGAAAACCTAGTGCTTTTGGGGACCACATACAAAAAAAATCGACGGAATTTTATTAAATAGTTAGTTTTTTGAAGATAATATAAAACAAACAGTTTAATTGCTTTGTTTCGTCACTCTTCCAAAAATATAATATATATTATAGATGAAAAGCATCCACATCGTTTCTGATAGCGGCAGTAAATATTTATTTATTGAGTTTCTTTATAAGAACCTCTAAATTGTTCTACTCAGAGACTGGGATGTTCTTTCATGGTGAGAGAAAATAAGCTTCACTTCACTCGCCATTCAACGTAAGAAATCTCAGATCTGCAAAATGCTGATACTTGATTTAATGATAAACAAACAGATGTACATAGTTGTTTTGAAAATTAGTGATGAAAGTATATAATACAAACTCGAGAGACCTGTACCTTCTGTACTGTTGACACATGTATGATCGTAAGAGAAAATTCGCCCCAAAGTGGTGTCCAATAAATCTTTCGTTTCAATGTTGTCATGGGAACGGTGGTTGCCGTTAACGTCCATTTAAATCTTTACAAGCATGACAGTTAAAGATGGGAGCAAGTAATAACCGTTTAATTAAACAGTTTTAGATATTTACATTCATAAGTTTACAGAGATTGTTATGAAGTCAACTGATATGATCGTAAGTGAAGGCGTGTGCCCCGTAGGCTCTAGTGATTTCAAGCCAGTGTCAAACAGAGGCATCGCGGAGATTCCGAAATAACAAAAGCCTTCTAGGAAGGCCGCTACGTGTCTCGGCGCGGACGTGTGACTACCTCGGACAAGAAACAACCACTCCACATATTGTATTTACGACTCAAAACTGTTCTCAATAAATTACAAAGAACTTTCAATTGTAAAGGAATTATTGTAACATAACTATCGTTTTTATATTTCTACGTTTGAAGATATATCTGCATAAATCTGACCACCCCACCATTCAATTGTATAATTTTGGTCTAAAATATAATTCAGTAATAAGTTATTCATAACTGTGAACCAAAGACTCGTGAAGTAAAAAATATACACATAGAAACCTTCTCACAAGTGGAAAAGCACACAAATAATATAACTTACGATCTAAGACATTCACCTGTTCTACAAATTCTACCCCGATAGGAACCGAACCCGAAACCTTTCGCATCGCAGCCATGGTAACTAGTCGTTATTGTCATCAAATTATCAAACCTTACGTAGAGCAATGATCACCTTGCTGTACTGCCGTTCAAGGTTCGATTCCCAGCGGGGCAGAAATATAAATAATGAGTTTAAATTTCTGCTCTCAGTCTGGCTGTGTCGTTCTGTATTGTACACTCACGACCCTTGAAATCCTAATGTAGGTAGCATAAGTGGAGGACGCTAGTGCAAAAGGTTCAGAATCAAAAAATCTGCAAGCGTTACTCCTTATTTTCTCTGAACTTACCTACTAAATCTCACTTTAAAAATATTGTGTGCCAGTCAGACATCCTATAACAGGACACCTAGACGGATTAACGGTAGACAACAGCATATTTTATTACATAAAAAATCCTTGTTAACATTCTGTAAAACATTGAAGATCTGAAGCATTCTCGTTAAATAACATAACAAATGTTATTATCTAACTTATCAAACATCGATCGATATGTTCTCGCGCTAACGATCGGAATGTGTGATTCAGCGCGCAAGTTCTAAAACAAACGCACAGTTCACTTGAAAGGGATTCTTCTTCTGTGACGTGTTCTCGTATGTAGATGTCGCTGGTGGAGCTGACCCTCTTCGTCCTAAGGTCACGCCGATGTTCCAGATCTCAAGTCACCTCAGTCCAAATCAATATTAGCCACATTCCTTCCATCGAAGGTCTTGTCGTTAACTTCAAATCGTTACGTTTTATGTTCGATCGTTAACGTTAACGCTTAACGATCAACTTCTAACAGTTATTGCAGAATCTAAAGATTATGAGAAAACATCTAGGACCTTTTCTGAAATGCGTGTTTATCCCTAAAACTACTCCCATGTACATATTTAATAACGCAATTATTTATCGGTCACTCTGCATTTGTTCTCGTTCATTTTAAAAACGGCTTGGATGATTTAGTTCTCATAAAAAGATATGTCAATATAACAATTTTTATCTTAAGATTGTTCGAGTGTAGATAGATACTAAGAAATACGTACGTTTTCCAAGCGAGGGTTATAAGTTTTTTTTTTTATAACGCCACACACTCATAGCCCCACACTAGGATACCTCGTCTCGTGAATGCCATGGACAATACAAAAAGACAATTACAAGTATGTAATAGAATTTTCGTTTTGAATAGATGAGTTAAAAGCACACACATTTTTTCTCTCTATACACTACTTCACTCTCTCTTATTTTTTAGCATCTAACAGACTCACCAGTAATCCATTCATATGATGCTAATTATAACTAAAGATTACCGAGGACATTTGTACCTCCATAATAGGTAGCCGGGCGACAAGGAAGCGACGGCAGCGCTGTTCGGCTCATATACTCGTACCAACCGTAAACAAACATTTCCCGTCAGCGGTGATCAGCTGTCAAACGAGATTTGATAACGACCACCAAACTATGAGACATTTGCATAGCCACAGTGCGATGTGAACGCAAATGTAAAGCAGATTATGCGCTGGCCATGTCTTCTGTCCGTCTTCGCCGGACGGGTGTAAAAGATACGTACTATTTCAGTCCTAAATGGAAAAGTGTCCTTAGACGGCGACTATAATCTATTTTGTTGATAGAGAATGTATGTTCAAAAACTTATGTTTTTGAAATTTATATCACAAACCATCTCAGTATAATATTGTAAATATCGTTAATACCTATAAAACAACAAAAACTACCGAAAATCGGTTGAAAAACAGGTTGGTTCTAAACTGTTTTGTTTCTAAATCAACATAATAATGTGCTTACACTAAATAACTTTATGGATAATTTATTTTTAAAGGGAAGTTTTGTGTAAATGACATTTATAATAATGTTGAGATTTAACTCGCATCATCTCATCATATCTTAGTTTATAATCCAAAAATATTGATACAGAAAAAATCATTACTTACCAGCTCAATCTAAAAAAATTCATGACCCACTCGGGGTTTTGTACTAACAAATGGCATCGCTATTTATTGTTTGCGAATTATATTAGCCGAACCCTGCCGTTTGTCGGTCGGTCGATCTTGACGGAAGTAGGACAGTGTACAAACAGCTTAATGTGTCGTTACCCTCATGTCCATCTCTGGAACAATCGTCGACCTTCCGAGTCCTTGTCTGTGCGCCGGCCCGGAATTAATCATCACCATACTGGGCCACGGGCCATGGGACACGCATGTATAGCTTCTTGTTCGACTCGCCTCTACATTGGATCATTTTCAACGATTTGCTTATTTCAATATTATTTATATTTCGCTAATAAATAAGCATCCAGGACCCCCCTTTAAGTCTTTTCTTATTTATGTTTTTGTTTCTTCGTGTGAACAGAAATAAAGTATCTTGATTGATTGACATTAAGAGCGAGCGATTCCGCGGGTAAAAGCTTGTAAATGGGGCGTCGTGGTGTGCTTTGGTTTGGTGTCGACTACCCCGTTTACCAAGTGTAATATATGCGAGTATTATGAAGACGAGCGCGGAGATAAATGACTGGCTTAATAGTAGTATGGTAAATGGTTTAATTTATAAATACTATTTTATATGGTTAACACAAACTAACTAACTTAAGACACGGTAATTGGTAAAATGGTTAAATGGTTAAATGGTAAATGGTAAATTGGTAGCGAATACGCGGAGCCCGAGTGGCTGCTGGTTACGTACTAACTTATAAACTAATTGTTATAATAAAGAAAGCAATCGTACGTCAAATACGCTACGATGCAAAACTATGTAAAATGGTGAACAATAAATAAATCGCTGAGCTGTTCGGTTTAACTCCGAACAACTGTAAGAACTGATGCGCATTATTGATATATTCCTTTCATATTGATTTTACCTGAACACGTCGACTGAACCAGCTAGCTATATAAAAAATTGTACACCCTCACAATAGCATTGAAGTGATTTTTATATTCGAACAAATGGCAGGCGGCGGCTGCGTGCTACATCGATCTGATAGTGAAGGAGAGCGACAACAACGTGAAGCTGATCGTGCTGGGCCGCCTAAGCGCGCTGCGGGCGGAGGGCGGCGAGGCGTGCGCGCGCGCGCTGCCCGCGCTCGCCATGGACGTGCTGCGCGTGCTCGCCTCCAGCGACCTGGACGTGCGGAGGCACACCTTGCAGCTGGGTATGTTTCTTCTTTTTATAAAACATAAGTTAATGCTTGACTACTACCCTGCCTGATAGTAAGCAGAGATGCAGCCTTGGATGCTGAGCGCACTAACTTAGAAGATGTCTATTCATTATTTCCTTCTGATTCTTAGGGACACCCATTTTTGGGTCTGAATAAAACTGTGACCAACTTAGTATGTAGTTTTTTTTTTTTGTATAAGTTAATGCTTTACGTCAACGCCACGTGATGGTAAGTGGTGAGGACGTCTTAGATGGAGGACGCATTAACATAGCAAAAGCCTAAAAGACTCCCACGTGATAAGTAACCGGGAACACCGAAGCAGCCAGGCTATTCCAGCCCTTCGCGGTGCGCATAATGAACGACGAAGCAAACCGCATCATTCGTGCTGGCGGAGTGTTCACGACGTAAGGATGGATACTCGCCGTGCGTCGGGATGTTTATATAGTTTATAGGTATATATATGTATATGCATTTTTTATTGTTTATATTTTGCTAATGAATACGGACATTAGTTAAATGTCCTTCTGGTGGGTTGTCAATGACACAATGACGTTGCAGCGCTGGAGCTGGTGACGTCACGGCACGCGGAGGAGCTGGTGAGCGTGCTGCGCAAGGAGGCGGCGCGCGCGCACAGCGCCGACCACGACGACGCCGCCAAGTACCGCCAGCTGCTCGTGCGCGCGCTGCACCGGGCTGCCGTCAAGGTACTACGTACTAGGTACTACTAGACCGACCCTAGGCCAGCAGGTCTTTAGAGCTCCGTGCTACTGAGATGACATGGTCGACTTAATCGCAGAGCTTTGCTTCAGCGAAAGCGTTTGTGGTGACTGGATGCAGTTAATTAAAAGCTCTACCTTTGATCTTTGAGTATGATAATACTATAGTTGTAAAAAGATGTAAATTGTATACGAGTTGCAAGTGTCGATATGGGCTAGTATTACTCGTGCTAAACTTTATGGTCACTCTAAGGTACGAACAGTCGGCTGCGCGGGATGCATTTTTCTGATGTCATAAAAATTCGCGGGGAAATTTCTCGAAGGCGTTAACTATTGCCTCTCTCTTGCCATAAATCAACATACATATGTTTGATTGATCCAAAGGGAGGTAATAAAGTTTGCCGTGTGTAGTAAGACGAGGGAGAGAGACGGGTTGATAAGTGTATGTATGTGTTGATCAGTTCCCGGAGGTGGCGGGCAGCGTGGCGCCGGCGCTGCTAGAGATGCTGGGCGACGGCAGCGAGCCGGCCGCGCACGACGTCATGCTGTTCCTCAGGAACGCGCTGCACAGCTTCCCCGACCTCACCGACAAGATCTATGAGGTATACTATGTCTATTTAACTCGGTGGAAGGGTGTATCGATACAAACGCGATACACGACCACGTTATTTTACCCGAGTGGTCAGTATGATATAACACAACATTATATAGTCTAGTTTTTTTGTGTATTATTTATGTAGTTGTATTCATAGTAAACCGCTTTTCATGCCCATTGGTTTAGCTTCCTGGTTAACTGGTAGAGAATGCATTAAGGTTACCATTTGTACCGTAATATGTTTTAATGTGGTCAACAATGTTTAAATAAATAAACATATTATATGCGTTATAGTCGCAGTTCGGACAGTATTAATGCCTGAATCTGGTTTCCTGTTGGGTCAACTATGTGTCAGTTTCACACGCGACTATAATTTTTGAAAGTTACGTGTATAATAAAAAGGAATTGTAACTTGTCAAGATTACAACACGAAGGTTATAGGAGTCTATGACATTGTAATATGTGTGTAAAAGTCCCAAAAATACATCCACTAATACTACAAAGTAATTCCCAAACAATTTTAGTTAATATCATAACATTGAAAATTCTCTCCTTTAGTAAATTTTGTGGGCGATAGATGAATAATAGTGTGAAGAGATGTAGGTAACACCGTACGGTTACAGAAACTGCTGGAGTCGGTGAAGGACATCAAGGTGGGCAAGATCGCGCGCTCGGCGCTCTGGCTGGTGGCGGAGTTCGCCGACACGGAGCCGCGCGCGCTGGCCGCGCTCGACGTGCTGGCCGCCGCCGTGCCCACACTCACCCCGCACGACGCCGACAACAAGGTAACGTTCGTTGTTCCTCATGATTCGTATAAGGCGATTATTACTTGCAGTTATGACATTGACACTGAAACTTGACACTGATACTTGACATTCACACTCACACTTGACACTGACACTGACACTTGAAACTGACACTTGACACTGACTTGCATTAGCAGTTACATGCATTATAAAGACGAGCCTAACAATTCCTAGCCACCATTTTGTTACTTGCGTTGTATTTTATGGCCCTCTAAATGTATACATGAATCCGTGTGCCCACAAATTGCATACAGTGTAGTACACTGCGCATAAATCAGACGGATCATTACGTTTGTAGTAACACAAGCGTAATCATAGCATGGAATGTATTTCTTGGAACGAATGGTTAAATGTATATAATATTTATTGTTATACTTAATTGCAATTGTAAACAACATAGTTGTTAATTATAAGTACTTGCGATACTAGTGACACTTGATAATTTAATCAAGTAATATATGTCGCGGGAATGTATTTGTAATGTGTCTTACTTGAAAATGTTGTACTCTAGGAGGAGGAAGCCGCGCCGAAGCCCGAGGCGCCCGCTCGCCAGCTGGTCACCAGCGACGGCGCCTACGCCACCCAGTCCGCCTTCAACTTGCCCGCGTGAGTGACGTCACCTTGACTATCGTTGAGCGTCGATTTTTTTAAAGAAATTTAAAATTACAGCAACAGACATTGCTTAATTTGAAATTTTATTAAGCGTTTTAGAACTAGAACATGATAGACGTTTTGTTCATTGATTGGTCGCAGGTAATTATATGTTAAGTGGATTTATTATCTGTTAATTAACAACTTTGTCTTTGGTTGAGCGTAAACGCAAAATCCTATATAAAAAAAAAACAACGTCACTGTAATTTGTTCGGTAGTGAGCAGTCGTCGGGCGGCGGCGCGGGCGGCGCGGGGGGCGCGGGCGGCGGGCTGAGCGCGGCGCTGCGCACGGGCGACAGCTTCACGGCGGCGTGCGCGTGCTCGGCGCTGGCCAAGCTGGCGCTGCGGCTGACGCGGCCGGCGCACCAGGCGCGCGCGCTGCACCTCACCGCCGCGCTGCTCGCCTACCACAAGCAGAACGCCGGTAATACACAACGTACATCGGTACTTTGATAGACTGCTGTGTCCAGTGGATGCTTGCTATCGGTCCAATCTTGTTGCGTATTCTGTCCATGTCAATGAAATCTTTTGAGGTCTCTCTTTTCTGATTTGAACTGCTGTATTCAGCGGATGCTTGTCGGTCCAATCTTGTTGCGTATTCTGTCCGAGTCAATAAAATTTCTCGAGGTCTCTGTGTCCTGATTTATTCGTAACATTTAACTAAATTCTACCACCTAGTATAAATGAAGATAAGTGTAATGTGATTCGATTTACTGAAATGCAACTACAATTTTTTTTTAAGACGGTAGACATACACTACATACATTCATAACGGGTCGTTCACCGTCTCGCCTCCAAGATTTTTCTGCAACAATGGTAGAAGCAATAGTATATAGCGCAAAACTACCGCGAAGATTAAATAGAATGATATTGAAATAGTAATGTAACATACAGGCGCGAACAGCGGCGGCGGGCTGACGGCGGACGACGTGGAGCACGGCGCGACGTGCCTGCAGGCGGGCAGCGCGCGGCCCGCGGTGGTGGCGGACGCGCTGCTGCGGCGCGCGCGGCTGGCGCTGGCCGCGCTGCTGGCCGTGCCCGACCGGACCGAGGCCGCGCTGCTGCCCGACGCCGAGGTACCTCCCACACGACAACAATACCTTCTAATTATAGCGGGTAAGCACGATCTCTGTATTCTTTTTATTGTTTTACCGGTATTTCAACCCAGTTACATGGATCGTGGTTTCGTCACGGCGAGAGTCTGAAGTCGAAATATCGGTAAAACAATAAAAAGAATACAGAGATCGTGAGTACCCGCTATAATTAAAATAGTGAGTGTCCGGGATGAAAATAGTTTAAAATCATATATAACAATACGTTCTCTCTTCTTACTTGGCAGATAACGCATTAGACACCCTTGGGGTTGATGTCCGTGTACGATCGTTTACTATCACGCTACGTTCTCTCTTCTCACTTCCTCCTTGGCAGATAATGTATCGGCAACCCCTTTGAGGTTGATGTCCGCGAACGATGCCGACCGTTTACTATTATGCTTTGTCTACTCAGTTACCGGCTAGTTACATAAAAAAACATTAACACAATTTATAGTTTAATGTTACACAATTCCTAGAGTCGCGGAGGTTCTTGTGGGTAACTCAATATTAAAGCGAGCAGTGGCAACTTTATCTCGGATATCGATATTTTAGTGCCTGATAATTCGATTTAGGCTTAGCTAGGTTTCGCCTGGCTGGGGACTGTTCGGAATAATTAGTACAAAGAGTCGGTAAAAACAATAAAAAATAACTTTTAAGCGCTGTTGTTTTGAGTTATTCCGAACAGGTACAGTCTTCCACTAATTGTTTTAAGCGATAATGCTGCTACCCATTGCATTGTACAGTTTGTAGTGTATTTCTTACTAATGATACTTCCAACCTAACTGAGCCTTTTATGCCAGGTGAAACTTCGAATGAGATGTAGGACCTGTCCTTTGTCCTAACTTCCTCTTTAATCACCTTAGATGTGTTTTAATAAGTTTGGTAATGTGTAAAAGAGGTGGTAACAGAGGGTAGTGCAGTTGCAGGAGCGCGAGCCGAAGAAGGGCGCGCGGCGCGTGGACATCGAGGCGGGCATCGTGTTCGGCGCGCTGGCCGCCAACGCGGTCTCCGGCGCGCACCACGACATGTTCGAGCTGTCGCTCACCAAGGCGGTGCAAGGTCGGTCGACGCTTTCTATACACTACTACATATATTGGAACAAACCTTTGCTGTCTTCTCTCCCAAGGCGGTCCAAGGTCGGTCGACGCTTCGTATACGTCACGGCTAATACCCGAAGTGCGGCTGCACTTGTAGCCGGCTACAACTAGGTGTGACCAATCACATGCGGTTAAACTTAGA
The DNA here is from genome assembly GCA_018248895.1 of Carystus phorcus. Taxonomy (NCBI): domain Eukaryota; kingdom Metazoa; phylum Arthropoda; class Insecta; order Lepidoptera; family Hesperiidae; genus Carystus; species Carystus phorcus. The sequence goes on from DWJN01000767.1 coordinate 20,927, forward strand.
TGTATCCTACTTCAAATAACTAGAGATGTCTCACGATTGCGGCAATTGTTGGTTAGGTTAGGTTGGTATGAATTAATTTATTCAAAAAGGAGACACCTGTGACATGGATATGTTACGGCTAATAGTAACATATACACTCCTACATATATTGGAACAAACCTTTCTGCCTTCTCTCATGTTTCTTGGCTGTCATTAGTGACTTTTGCTGGTCAGTACATCAGTAAGTTCAAAAGAAATTCTGACCACTTACTATAAGGTGGCAGGTCTGTTCTATTGTCAATTGTACACGTAAAAAATCTAGCATTGTAGTCGGTGGTAGTCCATGCTCAATG
>DWJN01000768.1:0-21256 GCA_018248895.1 Carystus phorcus
TATGTAAAGAAAATACACACACACCCAGACTCAATATACAAATAACACACACATCAAGACCGAGACTAGAAATTTAAACTCATCATTTTCATTTTTTCTACCTCATTAGAAATCAAACCCAGGACCTTTGAAACGCCGGTCCGGCATTGTAACTATTGCGCCTCGATATTGAATATTTTTTAATCCTAGTGACTCGCACTATAATGAACTTATTAGTATTAGTGGCTTCATTAGATGACTACTCCAAATGATTTATACCTCACATTTGAATTTCAGGAACCATGAAGCGTCACAAACCAGGAGTAAGCTTCCATGATCCAAATCAAACAACAAATGTATCAACAACTTCAGATACCGTGCCAGCTGTCGATGTAACAGATCATGATCCTAAGGCATGAATTTCATTTCCAAAAAGAAATATGTTACTTTGACTGTACTCAATAGGAAGAGTACTAATTAGGAGTCTTTCTAATTTTACAGGAACTTCGTGAGATTCTAGAACGTCTTCATGCGATACGCCAAGCTGCGAAGGCGGAGGCTTTGAAGAATTTCCGAGTACCGTCACATTTAATGCCAGTGCCGGAACTACATCGATATCGGGACACTAATGTTGACAAGGAGGAAAGGAGATATCTGTCTTTTAAAGGTAAGTTAGCATGGTGTTACTTTTTAAAGTAACCATCAATCAAAAAATAAGAAAATTCTCTAAACTATAAAATTTATATCAAAGTAACATGAAATAATTATTACTTAGTTACAATTATCTGAGTGTTTACGACTAATGAATCCTCCAGATGGAAAAGTTTAAGATTTATTCGCACGATTTAAATGACCCAATACAATAGCCCAATAATTAGAACAAAACAAATCTGTTAGTATTTGAAGCAAATATTTGAGGAGGGCTAGCAGTTCGAACAGACATTGTCCTGATAATAAGTCACTTCTAACAATAAATATTGTTGCAGATATTATATGAAAGCTTCGTTTAAACAATGTTATCAATAAAACAATATTATTTCAGATATAGACGGAAACAACAGTTCACAAAACTTAAATGATATAACTACAACAAAAAGATTCAAAGAAAGAATTTTCCCGAAAAAAAAATCTACTAATGTTTTCAAGGAAAACTTTATAAACCTCAACAATAGCAAACAGCTCAATAGTAAACTTATAGATAAAAAACTAGACGATAAAGTTGATAACTTTGATAAAAGAATGCAAAGTTTTAGGCTGGCACATGCAAAATCGGACGGAAATGTTACCGAGAACAAAACAAAGGTAAGCCTATCTAAGTGTTGATATCCTAATTTTTCATATAAGAGCTGTCTTTCTGAGTTTATGATGAGATAAAGTATGTTTAAATCTTGATCATATAGGTAACTTAACAGACAGGTGTTTTTGATGAGATAAATATTTTTATATACGCATACCTTAAGAGGATGCGTTTGCTTCGCTTTTTAAAATAATATAAGCCCGTTAGAAGTCTTAGATTTGGCAAAGTTAAAGTTTAAAGAAGAAATGTCATTTACATTTGTATCATGTTGTATATAATATGTGTGATCTTGATATAATTCTTCTTACAAATACATCTATTAAAAAAGTAGTGTCAATATGAAATCAACCTTCCACCAAACGAATTATGGTCGGATTTTAAGCGCAGTGACAGATCTACTGTATAGTAGATATGTTAGATATTATCTTAGTAAATAGAAAGTTCTGCGGCGTACTTGCGACAAACATCATACATTCCTCAGAGTGGAATATTACACAATTCAAACCGCACAGTTATCACACTGAGTTATTGAGACAATTAAACATTGTTCAGAATACAATATGTCGGGTATTTAACCGTATCGGAAGAAAATAGGTTATCGATAGCATTAAAAGGCATACAGACTATTGTGAAAATATCAGTTAATCTAAAGGCATGTTGCTCTTCAACTTTATTTACTGAGATTTCAAAAATTTGTTCCTTTGTCTCATATTTGGGGTCACTTTTAAGAATAACCTCGTTACAACTAGGATCATTATCATCTTCTTATCCTTATCCCAATACTTGGGGTCGGCGCAGTATGTCTTCTTCTTCCATTCATTTCTGTCCTTCGTCTGCTCCACACTCCTTTGATAGACATGTCATTCCTCACACAATCCGTCCATCTTTTCTTCCTACCTCTACCCTTATATCCGTCCTCTTTCAAATCTACTACAATTCTCGTAATATGACTATCATCCCTCCGTATTACACGCCTGTACCTACCTCGCCAATCGGCTTCATTTCATCTTTTCAACCACTGTTGCAACTTTCAGACTACATACAGACTACTGGTACTACTTTCACGCATTACAACTAGTATATTCCAAATTAGTTCTTCCTCGCTCCATTGTATCGCGACTGATAGCCTGGGTACAAAGTGACCAGTCCACGTTCTATTTCCAATCAAGCCGACTGGCTTGGCAAATAGATGTTTGTTCTCGAGTCCTGTATAGTAATCCTTTGTAAGATACTAAACAAATAATTTGCAATAAAATAATATTGCCTTCAACCCATTAATGGCCCACTACTGTGCACGGGTCTCTCCTCAACACTGAGGAGGTCTAGAGCATACTCCACCACGCTGCTCCAGTGCGGATTGATGGAGATGTCTATGTATATTGTTTTATTATGGGTAAAGAAAACATGGTTATATTTTATTTTATATCTTATATTATATTAACTTATCAAGTCTTAGGTGTAACTAAATTATGATATCACTAGGAGCTTAGGACCTCGCCTTGGGCGCCGCGGCTTCGTCGTCCTTGTACCAGTCCTCGCTGAAAGTAATAATACAATTATAAATATTTGTTGCTATTTCATTATTTCAATCTGTTTCTATTCAAACAATTCTTCCCTCTTGGAATCAAGGGCTTCCACAACTTATAAAGGCATCTACAGAGTGCGGAGGGAAAAAGTATAAATGGTCGGTGCGGTCAACTGTAAATGAATCTCACCTTTACGGCGATTGTAATAATAAACCTTCCCTCTAATACCTTACTTAACGACCCTTCCTTAACCCTAGTTGTAGTGCCCTATCTTCTGTATAAGTATCGGATTTTATAGATGCCACAAACAAATGTTTGTACTCGAGTAGTGGTTATAGGCCATGCCACTCGCGACAAAAGAAATCTTAAGTAACCTGTCCTAGCTTTGCTTCGTCAAACTTCTACCTTAGTACTATAAACAATTTCTGTTTATTTTCTTCAAACATTAACTATTGAACCTTCTCCAAAATAAGCTGCATCTAATAGTATTTATTTATACTTTTTGTAGTTAAGTCTAACAAAAAAGCGCGTACTCCATTATTAGTACAGAAGTCATCAGTGGATGTTTTATTATCAAATTTTGTATTATCCAAAATATACTATATAAACCGTATACTAACCATCCACGGACATTCTCAGGGGCGTCACACTTCTGTGATTCTTCATTGTATACTTCTCCAACCTGGCAACCGAGGTCACGGGGCTCGACGCCGTTCAAACACACGTAGAAACGTTGGCAGTCGTTGGGGTGAGGGAATTTGGGGTGCGCGACGGCTTGCCCCTGTGGGTCCACTACCTGCTCCTTGGGGCATTCGAAACCATCCTTGGTCTTCTCTGTGGAAGAAAATGTGAGTTAGCTTTTTTGAATAGCTGCAGTATTAATTTGTCGAATAATTATTATTCACAAATTGATTAACCATATTTTGTTAGTTATATTTCTATTTTGTTTTTCATCTTAGTTCTCGTTCGTAAAGGTATTTTAGGTATCTTATAAATGTAATATCGTTTAATAAGTAGACGATGACTCTGTACTATTTCATCATATTTGATGAAATTGTTATAAATAATGTATTTAAAGGTTATTGAATCATACATCAAAAACAATTAATGTTTTAATTTAAGTCCGTATTGTTTATTTTACAACATTTTAATGAGATAATGGCAATAAAGAACAAAATTAACAACAAAATAGAAATATTTTTGAATTCATTGTCCTTGTTTTATTTTGAATTTATTGTTCTAGAAAAGTTATTTACATACTGTATAATAATAATAAAATTTATTGTCTGTAATTATACATTTAAATATCTATGTGGATCCTTGTTAATTGTTTATAATACTTCGATATATCTTGTAAGTAATTGTAAGTTACTAGGAGTACGACTACTGGTTACAAATGTACTTGTATACGTTTGAAAAGTTTCGTAGTACAGTAACAAGCTTTGTATAACACGTATCGGTGTCAGCGATCGGGTGAGAGGCGACGTAGCTATATGCAGTGGCTTATGTGCAGTATTTTTCGTGAACGTACCTTTCGGCACTGAATTATGTACCAAACCTGTATCCAGGTCATTGATCAATTGGACAACTTTTGAAATAATTACGATCGAGTTGATTTGTAAGACGACGGCACGGTTGTGGCATGTTCTGTATTTGTATTGTTTTATTGTGTGATAAATAAAGTGCATTTTATTAACGGATATGTAAGAAAATTTAATATGTGGATGACCCTTGTCGGAGTAAAGTGGTTGACCTCGTTCAGGAAAGGTCATGTAGGCGCTTTTAGCTTATTTGCATTTGGAAGGTTATTCCCATTGGAAAGGGATCTTACAATCAAACAGGATTATTACTTTAAGTTCTATACTTTTGAAATGTTTTGAACTTGCCTATTCATCTGCCTTCTTTATACATATGTTTCCAAAAATTTTAAAGATTCCAAATTCGCATTGAATAAATACACGATTGCTTAATTTAAAATTGATACTGTGTATTCTTATATTTTTGTTTTACACATTTCTTTGCTTTGGAGATAATGTAAAAATAAAATATTTATTAAAAATGAATACGACAATAAAATTAAATTTGAAAGTTAAAATTATGTCCTGATTTTTTTTCTATAGTATTTATCGGTTAGTTGCTATAAACAGGGAGGTACAAAAATAAAACTGTATCTATCTCTTGAGTGGCTAAAGTAGGAGGTACAAAGATAAACTTGTACTTACTCTCTTGAGTGGCGCATCCCTGTCTGCCAGCGGACTCGGGCCACACGCAGGTGCCGGAATACTCATCGAAGTGTAATCCAGCAGTACATTTGACCTCAGTGACTTCACCCTCGATGCAGTTGTAGAACACGTTGCAGACTGAAGCGTCAGGGTGAGCGAAGAAACCGTTGCGACGAGGGCAGTGGGCGTTTGGTTTTGGGGGTTCTGAAAATGTTTGACATTATAAATTTTCAGTCACATATACTATTAACCAATTAGCTAGACGACGCATAGCCTAAATTACCAGCACCTTCTAACATGAAACTCGTGCGGCCTTATTACAAAACGTGGATTAGCAAAGTACCGGTTTAAACTTCTATTAGACTAGACCAAGTAAAATAAACCTTGGCTTAAACTATAGTATGAAAGATAAACCTATATTTGATAATCGTGGTTTAGACCTTATTTTGTAATAAAGGCGCTCGTCGTTAAATTCAAATTATTATTGACCTTTCCATGACGCCTACCTGGCTAGATACCATTATTTTTTCAAATTAAAGTCTCCGTAACACGTGTCCGATATAAAAATATAAAATTCACAACGCACATTTATTTCCGGATATGTTTACTCAGTTGTAAACATACAATATTTGATATCTTAAACTAAAGCCTGATTGATCTTGATATAATTTTCAAACTACGTAATCTTTTATTTTACTTAGTATTATGACAGCAAAACTACAGTACTTATGCCTTAGTCTGTTGTAAAGAATTATTAAATTACAGTGACACAATTAGAACATTATTATATAAAAGTTAAACTGTTAGCTAATAAAGTTTTCTTTATATAACTTACATAACAAAACTAGCACGCTTACGCAAGGGTCAACACCTTTTTACTAATAAGATTACGACGTGTCTCCAAGGACTTGAATAAGCCATCTAAAATATTTTACAATCAAAACAAATTCAATATTAAAATAATATTTTTTTATTAATCATTAGAAAGAACGACCTCTTTGTTGCGAGCAGTTTTTGTAATGTATTGCATAGTTTTAAACAAGTATCAGCCTATTACATCGAGTCTGGTTATATAAAATACCTGCCTTCTCTTTGCTTTGTGAAGTCTTTATCTTAGAACTAACTGCTAGAAACAGTTTCTGGTAACTCGTGACATTTCTGATAAATAAACCTTGATTAGGAATTAACTATACTTCTGAATATTCATATAACTTATATACTATACTTCATATAACTTATATACTATACTTCATATAACTTCTTAAAAAACACACCGCATCCAATGTTATAAGTTTCATGTTTATTTGTTTGGTATTTTTTGCAGTAACGCCACAAAAAATGTTTCCTCATTTTGAGTACAGATAATACAATAGTAATATAATAGTTCAGAATTCAGTGGTCATCTACAGCAGTACTAAACATATGTATTCACGGAATATTATCTAATTATTATTAATATTGTTATTTTATTTCATTTACACAACAAACCCTAAAAAGGATTTAATAGATAATCTCAATTTAGTACTGTGTACCAAATGTATCAAATATAAAAAAGAATTGTTCAATTATATACAAGAGGTACATACAGTCTACCAATATATTCTGAGATAGTAACCGAAATAAGGACCTAAGGAACTTTTCACAGGACGCTAGAAACCTTTCATGGGACCCTCCAATCAAGACATTAAACAGTTTTGCCATTAGAATATATTATATATAATATATAACAAAAAATATAATTTTTAAACCTGTTACGTCTGCAATATTTTAAAAAGACACCAAGGCAAACGGAACTTTAACTTTTGTAATCAAATGGATATTTCAACGACTTCGTTGCGTCATATATTAATATTATTATAGTTGAACTTTAAATTTGAAGATGAGAATAAAATTATAGAGTGCACTGTCAACGTCCTTGAAACAAGCTGACCGAGTGACATTATACTTGCAAATCTGATTCATATTCAGCGACCAATAAAAGAGTAAATGCCAGATGTTTCATTTTAATATTAGTAATCTCGCTTCACTTCAGGAAATTTATTCTGTTTTTTATCAACATTCAAAAAAATATTGAAACGAGATTATTAAAACTAACATATCTTTTTTGTTTGTGAGCAAAATTTAACATTACGTTACGCATACTTAGTGATAATTGCATATAAATTAATTAAAAACTTTCCGAGGTTAGCGGAAACAATCGATAAGTTTTTGAGGGTCGAGGCTTAAATGAATCGTTTTAGTTCCGAATTGTGATTTAAACCAATTGGAACATGTGACGTAACAGACGTTTTGGAGCCAAAGGAAGCTTTAAAAATCGTATGTAGTATTTCTTGCAATTGAAAGTAAAGTAGTAAGTTTATACATTCAAAAATATAAGCATTCTATTTTTCATCGAAGCCACGTAATATCAGCACTTTATAATACAAATTATTATGTTCGTTCGATCAATTACAGATTAAAAAATACTTGACAATAACTTTATTTTATAATGTTCCGTTCTTAACCAATTCGCCTTGGTTCAACTAGTCCAGCTGCCCGGCCGAATTCCTTTCACGATCCAATACACCAATTAAAGGCTTATAGTTTTTTATTAATAAATACCTACCAATGCAATTGTGACAAGTAAAAAGAAAATTGATTTTTCAGCTTATCATGCTTAGAATTGAAAGTTGTCATTTTATAACTTACATAATTAAAAATACGTCGTAATACGTTAGATTTATTATTTTCTGACATTCTAGGAATTTACTCAGTGTAGTAAATATTTTTAGTTATTTTGAATCCTTATAAAATCATAGTTAAAACACCGTAATAGGATCGTAATTTGTAGTTGGTCTCTTCGTGAAGGGTTCTGGATACGAATTCTATAGGCACCACTTATTTACAATGTATAGTGCGTATACAAAATTAAACCTGCATTGTTGTATGATGTTAAACCTTTTATAATCCCAAACTCAGAAAAACGCTAGAGTATTTAATACCTCTTAAATGAAAGTAACGATAAATAAAGTAAATGCGTATGTTTGAAATATTTCAAAAAGCCAACCAAATAATAAACGAGCCAGTCAATACTAAGAAGTCACTCCCACTCAAGAATCTTCTTCTTAATGTGTCCTCTCTCAAAGGTTGGTAATGATTAAGGTATGAACTTTAGATACTACAGCTCTAAATACGGGGTACTATTTAAACCACTAGTGGAAGGTCCCCAAGCAAGGATGTTCTATAATGATCACATACATATATTAGATAGAGTATTCTAAGAATCTTAGTAACAAGAAAAGTAACACTGACTCTTTATAAATTGTATTACTCCTTGTCAACGAAAAACAAAGCTACGAATTTAATTTATACTAGTTTTAGAAGCAAATATGTTTTATTTGTTCTGTTCGCTTGTATAAGTCTAAAACAGTAACCTCTACGTTTACGTAGCGCCTAATAATTCTACTAAAAGTTTGGCTGCGATTTGGTTGTATGTGTAATATTATTGGTATTCAAGACATGATCTACGACAAAATTTTGTATTCCAAACATGTGGTACTGTGTACATTTTACAAATTCTCAGACAATTGTTGATTCTTGTGTAAAATTTACATGCGCTTACGAAACGGACATAAGCAATTGTATATTTACATTAACAAGTATTAAAATTTGATATTATTTTAACTGCTGGGTATTATTCATTCCGAAACTTCTAGACTCTATTAAATATTAATAATTAAACGTATGAATAAAGGAGAATAACTTGAGAATGGTCAACCAAGTTGACAAAATTTTTCGTGTCTGGGTATAATTAATATTTTTTTTTGGTTGCGTGATTTTAACTAAATTTTTTTAATTAATTTCTAATATCATTATGAAAAGATTATCTTTCTATATATATAAAAATAAACTTATATAAACGGGATCAAAACATTTGTATTTGCTGAATTTTCTTTAAATTAGATTTTTTTATATGCGTACAGCTATTAATTAAGTTGATATTTTGCCACATTATCATAGTTATTTTATTTTATTATAACATACCGATTGGCCTAGAAAGTCAACGGTGTGTGACCTAGGCGGTCAAAGGTGGACGGGGCACTTTCGCTTCTAGCACGGTTGCAGTATGCGACCTTCGCTACTTCACATAATAAATTTATGATATACTAGGAACCGCCCTCACTTCGCAAACATTCGTTACAAATACCGCGAATAAAATAAAAATGGTTACTTATTTCTGTCAACCATTGCATTAATGTTAAGTTACTTTTTGTTTTAAGTTTTTCTTAATTGTATTTACAATTATTTTTGTTTTAATACCCTTAAAAATAATACACTTAATGCAATTATTTCTAGACGTAAGGTATTGAAGTAATGTAGTTTCATTAGTAGTAGTAATAGTAGTAGGTCTTGAACATATTTACTAGGGTATTTGTTTCTTGAAGGAAATCAACGATCAAAAGAGGCTTAAACAATTATTACTTCTATTTATAATGTATACTTTATTACATTATAATTATATTTACGTGACGAATTAACAAAGCCTCACATAAATACCTTAAAAACATATAAAGACGATATCGATAATAAAATTTATCTACATTGAAAATGTCCAGAAGTAATACACAATTTCAGTAGCATAAAGTTGTATTATTAATACAGATTCTATGCACATAGTGACTGGTCATACTGATAGTAATGATAATGAGGTTGTTAGAATTCAAATGGTTCGTAGACTAATACTTGAAACTATGCAAACTATTGACAGTTCAAGGATATAAAAAGGTCTCATTTAAATTGTTTCTTATTTAAGACTAGGAAATTGAGATAGTTATACATTTATGAGCAGTAGAGAGCTTAATATTTAATGTTAGGAAGGTAATACGACTTCCAGTTTATCATATTGTATTTATCAATTTTAAAAAGGTCTTCATTGTGAAATTATCAGTAGTATGCACACTGCGGAAAATTTTCCTAAACAGACATTTTCGCTTCGAGCGTAAAATACGTGGAAGCCTGCTACTTCTTTCGCGAAAAGAAAAAAATCTCCGAAAGAAGTATTTTGAAGTCAGGCGGCTGCAGGAAATTTACTAACGGAACTAGATTTGTGAAATGTGTTTTTATCAATTTATTTAGGTTGCATACATTACATATTTCACTTCATCGTAACAAACCAGGAAATCGCTATTACCTAAATGTACTACGAAACACAATACTGTGTTCTAAACATTTCAATTCTTAAGGTTTTAAAGCAGAATGTTACGATTGTCTCAAATTGTAGTAGCGACATGTTCAGTGTTTGCGCCACCTTTTCTGTTAGGAAATCAGTCACGTCTTCCGCACCCTGATTTGCATTTGCTTCATCACACAACAATTGATCGACTTCATCTTGTTTCACTAGACATCAGACGCCAAACCGAACACATTGTTAGTTTACTTATTCTTTAAAGCCAGCTACTGGTTGGCTGTTGGAAACAACTGGAAATACAGTTGCTACAATCGAGCACCGTAACTGGTATCTTGTAATGGTTGCCGGTATTAACAACAAAAACTGCGTTTGCGCAGCGTTACAATCAAAATTGTATGTTTCGTTGTATTCGTCTTTTTACGTGTCTACTAGTTTAAGTTTAATTCTTCTAAATTTATTAACTTCTTTAATGTTAATAACAGTAATAACATTACTTCGTCCAAAATACATTTTTTGATTGTTTATTGTCAACATTAACTGCTTTTCCTTTCATATGTGTAGGCGTTTTCTAAGCCTTACATATAATATAAAAAATAAAAAGCAAAATTGAATACGTTTTAACTACGCGTGAATAAGTAGTTATCCTGGTTAGCAATGTCTTAACTTTAGAGTTGTTGGCAAAAATAAAAAATGCATCCGCAGTGTACTAAAAGCCAACCTTGCTATTTAGCGGTTTTTACTTACGAAGTTCAGTCCTGTCTCCACAGTCGACGTTGAAGGGTTGGTCGCACTTGTTGATTTTCCTGATGGTGGGGTCGAACACGAGTCCGTCGGGACAGAGCTTGGTGGTGGCGGCGCCGTCGACGCACTCGTAGAACTTGTCGCATTGCCTGTCATCTTCATACTGACCGTCTTTGGACGGACATTTGAATTGGGCACCTGGAACAAAATAAAGTTTTGTTATGTTGGTATGTTGGTAGTATATGTTGGTAGTACTGTATGTATCAGTTTAAATTTATCACTTTGCAAAGTAGGGATTGATGACCATTCGAGTAGATTTGTAAAAAATATTTGGGTTCGGATAAGGTAACCATATGCGTGAATATTTAATGTACATATCAATTCAATTATACATTCATAGGTTCATTGGTTCATAGGTTTATTATAAATTGAACAAAAAGGATTTTAGAACTGTTATCCTTCAACTATTGATTGAAAAAGTATTGAGATTAGTTATATAGAAAAAGGTTTTCACTCTAGAAGAAGAAGGTCCTAACTATTCTGTCTCCTAAGTTTCTCCTAATGTCACATCATTGCAAAACTATCATAACGTAACTTGTACCTATTGTATTAAACAACATGAAAAATTAAATACAGAGTCAGCTCGATGTAATTCACTAGAAATATGGTTATATCGTGTACCTTCATAAAAATGCTAATTATCTTTTGTTACATTGTCCGTTACAGTTTCACTGACCAAACCAACTGGACAAGTTAAAAAACAACATTTTTTATTCTCTACCAACTGTAAACATTGCATCAAGACATCAAGTACAGTTTTGCTTAATTGCTTTATTAAAATTTCTGTTAATAAGCTATCATAATACGAACTCACAACAAAAACTAACAATTTGATTAATAATTTTACTTGAACACCTTTTTAAATAGAAATATCAAAGCAAGGAAGAATTGATTTCTGCACAGCCATTATAATTTGTCGAGTTTTTTACATTTGGTATAAATAAATATGGTGTATCGACTACATTACAAATTGCCTATTATTGAATACAAATAGTTAATGTAAGAAAGTTTTGACGGTAACAGTGGAATCAGATTGTAAGCCTGTAGTACAAAGAAAGAGGCAGGTCAGCTTTTTTCTTGCATAATAACGTTCTTATATAACTGTAGACAAGCGTCATCGACGCATAATATTGGCTTACATACAATACTGACTCTTGCGAGCACTTTGGCAATAGTTAATTGATTGGCAACACGTTAAAGCAAGTCCGCTGCTTCAGACCACGGGTCTCCCTATGTCGTAATAATGTTGCGTGTTATAGTCGTTATCAGTACAATGAATTATTGTAAACCGCTTAAGTGTTCCTAATTTCTTCACTTTGTAAGACCTAGATTCTAATTCGTTGTAAAATATGAAATGATTTGTTCTTTTGTTACTTAATATGCAAGTTGGGAATGCCATGGTGATGACAAATCGCGCGGAAATTTCATAAAGCAATAGAATTGTCAATAAAATGCATCCGAAGTAAATTTATTTGATGTAGATTTGGAGCGGATTGAATATTAAATAAATTATGTGCATACGAGTATACCAACTTTTCATTATATTATGGGGTCATTCAAAAATTTACGTTTTCGGAAATTAAAAAAAACTTAATGTGCAACTAATTTGTTTTCGTATATAATCATGAAAAACGATAGATCATAATTATAATCTAAGTACATACATATATGGCGTTAAGTTTGCTCAAAGTTTATTGTTACACGGGGGGAAAAAACACCAATATTATATTGCGGTTACTATACATCAGTAAGTATTACGATCGACAAATCTTCGTTATTTTATCAATTGTATCAACATTTATAAAACAGATGATGATTTATTGAATTATTCATGTAGTCGTATAATTTTATGTGCAGATTAACATTTTCTTTGCTTTAAACTCGTAAAATATCACGGAGCATATACAAAATGATGATTAAAATATATTATATACATTTTAACATAATTTCCTACAGCTATATAAGGTCAAGGTAAACAGGTGAATAAGATTGCTTAATATCATTATAAGAATTAGATATCTCAGAGTTAGCTTTGTTTAATAGAAACTTGATTTCTTATTAGCAGTCATTGCACGTAAAAAAATTAAGGTTAAAATTCAACAACAGGCTGTGGGTCAACTGATTAAAAACCGGAAAATAATAAGTATTTAACTTGGGTATTACGTTATTAAGCTAAATACTATTTACTTGTTTTATTGTGCTTTCTTGGCGAATATTGTATTACAGAAGGAATAAATATAAACACTGTAAATATTAAGTCAAATTTGCCTAATGTAATTTGGATTTCTTCTCCTTGTTAGCAAAGTTAATAGATTAATTATAATCTTAATAAAAAGAATCTAATTTCAGATTACATCAACGTCATTAGGGGAGGTCTATGCTCAGCAATGGACTTTCAAAGGCTTTATGTACGAATAATACAATAGTGTTATATACCAGACGAATAAATTATAAGTATTTCTCACATAATAAATGAACATAACTAACATTTTTGTGAAGAAGATAAAAAATGTATTACTTTAAGTACCTTTTAAGATTAGCCTGAGATAGGACAGTCATAGAAAGGGATACTACAATCATACATTAGCAAACTAACCGATAATAAAGTGACTAATACTGTGAAGATATAACTAACATCTTTAATGTTCCAAAAATGAACTCCAAACTAAACACACACGGGCGTGGGCAGACCGCCCGCGCGGTGTCGCGGCCGTCGCAACAAAACCGCTGACGCTGACGCAACGAGAAGTGAAAGTGAGATACCGATTACAACACGCGGTGCATCAGCGAACGATGCACCATGGGTCGCGGCATCCACAGATTTGATTATCAAACCAAGTACAGATACAACGCGCTCCTTTAATACGTCCTCAGAATCAAGCTAAACCAGCGTCAATTTAAACGTGTCCAAGATCGCAGGTAGTAAAAAAAAAAAAATTAATGTACCGTATGTTGTAATTCAAAATAGTTTAGGAGATCTGGTACAATCTTATCCGTGGTTTTAAAATTAAAATTAAAAATTAAAAAAAAAAAGAAATCGGTACAGTGTACCGTATGTTTTGATTTAAAAATAGTTTAGAAGCTTTAAAACCGAAAGTAAAATACGATTTATGATTTATTGATGTAAGAATTATTGCGCGTAAAATATTTAAAAAAAAAAACAAAGACAATAACGCATAAGATTATATGCTGGATTAAGCATCAATATTCAGTGTAATACGACTCATCACAGTTTCGATATAAAAAAATTTGATACTTGAAAAAAATATTAAATAGTTATTCATTGAATAACTTCGATAAAAGAAATTGACGGTGTGCTCTAATTACGGTATCGAATAGCATATTTTCACTTAGAAAGCGTAAAATAAATTCAGATTTCCCTTCCATTAACCATTTTATTGTAAAGTTCCATGACTAAGTTATATTTTAAAACAAAGTACATTTATTGAAAGGCTAGAAGGCTAAGATTACAAAATCACAAGATAAAAAATATAATATTATATCAGATAGCTAACGAATAAACGTTTTGTAATAATTATGTAGATTATATAGCATTAGTATGCTATTTGAGGCTTCAGTTTTGTCAACAGTTCTCAGAATTTAAAGTATTAAGTCGATCACGTTTTCCTCTCTTCTCAGTTAAGACATTTTTGTTGCGTAACTGTTTGATTTACAGCATATTTTTAGCATTAAACTGTTTATTTTGAAGAAATATTTAATTTATGACTCAGCTCACGCTTGGCTTACAGCCAGATAAATCAGGTTTCAATTCATAGTTGATTCCGACTTTTAGTCCTTTGTAAATGTTCTGGAGGATTTTTTATTTTGTTAACTTTGAAGTTACTTCAAATCGGAATAAGAAAAACAAAAAATATTTAAAGAACGTTTAAATGCTAAAGAAACTTGATAAAATTAAAATGTCACTTGCGTCAGATGAATTTATTTTCGACTTTATTCCTCCTCCATTCCTATTCTATTACTTTTATATCCTCAGACAACTGTATTTTTATATTTCCCCATTTCTATAAATCGAACCAAAGAATTATAATATAGTTATTTAGATGTGATAAAAAATGCTTACAACCAAAAATTGAAAAGTGTAGTAGCATTTTTCAGTACTGACTAAAATGCTTAGAGTGGCGAACGCTTGTATTTTTTTAATGTATGTAAGTAATTAGCCCACAAACGTGCAGACGGGTCATATGATTGGAAGTGGTAATCGCTGACCATGGATATTAACAACCCCTTAGACATCACTGATACCGACCATGGAAGAAGTAAAAAGAAAGAAATATATACAAGAACTGTAATTTATTGAATCGTCAAGGCAAGTGATTGTTGTAAAAATATACTTAACAGATGCAAACGTTTTCGTCAGAAACACAACGAAATCAAAGGTGGTAAGTATTAAAGTTTATGTATTGAAATGAAAGTAGTAACTTTGCAGGTAAAGATGTAAATGATCATATTGACTATTTCAAAAGTAACCAGCGATCCTAGATGTACAGTTTTAAAGGACACGGTCTTACGCAAAACCAGTAAAATTGCAAAAGTATTCCTATTCGACATTTACGTAAACTTTTAATATCATCCGGTGCCAACATTCTGCAATGCAACACCTACCTATAGAAATTTTGTATGGTTGTTTTTATGAGCAAAACCAAGTGAATGTCAATGTCGAATTTCTGTAAAACCGTTCAAGGACGAAGTGTTTTTCTTTTTATTTATTGTGATATAAAGTTTATATTTCTTAGGCCATATTTTTCCTCTTTATTATGTTACCATTACAAATTTGAAAAAGATACAGGTATTTTCAATCATAGAGCAAAAATTAAACCCATTCCAGACACTTTTAGCTTTTTAAAAAGCCAAAAAAACATTTAAAAACTGCCGTATACTATATCCAAGTCGATTGGATAATACTTCATTGCTTTATTGGCTCTTGCGCCTTCGTCTTTTAATACAATAGAGAATTTCGAATGAAAATGATTAAATTCTTACGCAGTCGCTGGTAAAAAAATCTATTACAAGTGTTATACCAACACTTGACCTACCTACAGATCGGAAGTATTTCTAAATACTACTGGTCATATAATACTTTTTGACACCTTGATAGGTTTTGTGGTTGTCTGCAATTAAGTAATTCTACAATGAAGTAACTTCATGTTTCGGTCTAAAGGGTCTGTTATTAAAAAACGTGACGTTCCAGCTCAGTGCTCAGAATTAATAATACCAAATGACCAGTAGACTTAGATACTTCCATATGAAGCCTAATGGGGTTACGATTCACACGGGAACAAGGATACTTTTACCATACACGTAAGAACTAGTTCAGCGTAACAATGTATGAATATTGATTTATCCTACATTCAAGTATCCCTAAGGGGATATCAAATGAGTTCAATTGTGATCGCAAAGCTTTCGTCGATACATTACTCGTAATTGTGCATACAAATGACTAGCAGAAGCTACGCATTGTGAATGCATAGCACAATTATATGGAAATAAAGACAACTGGGATTATAAACAAATGTATGTGTGCGGAATAAGTGAATTTTCTATGGAGAAATTTTTAACAATCACTTAGATTTGAAATAGATTTTATAAAGGACCGCTTTCATATATTTTAAATTTAAATATTTAGGTTTATTAAATGTCCTTATTAATAAGGATTACTAAATTTCATTAACTAATTTTATGTATCTGAAAATATTGCTTAATGTGTGGGGACAAATATTTTTATTACAATGTTAAAAGCTAAAATTTGTGTACTATATAATTAAGTGCATATTAATCCTAACATTAAATTTTCACAACTTTTATTATAATTTTACGTGTAATAAATTATTATCACTTAGAAAAAATATCTACGATTAAAACGTTAACAGATTGTAACTTACTCGCTAAAGCGGCGACTGCCGCCAACACGATGAACACTTTCATGATGACCTTTTATTTATGATATTAAGAAAATGTAATAAAAAAATACAATGACTAGATTGTGGTCCGACCTCTTCGGCGACCCTGGTGCGACTGACGAGTGCAAACGTTGCGCGCGCCTTTTCTTCACCTGGATCTGCGTATGCGACTAAAACCGGTACGAAGACTTAGGCGTCATTAACAAATTATTCATTACTTAAACAATATTCCTTCGCATTGTAATATTTAATGAGATGACCTTTTTACCTTCACGAAAAACTTATTAGGCAAAGGAATTTCATCGAAGAACACATTAAACCTATAAGGCTTTGCTATTTAAGTGTTTTGACGATGCACGACATACATATATACGGGCAATTGCGTTATTTAAAAACAATAAGGACAATAAACCTTTTTCTAAGTCCCCATTAACCATATCACGCGTAAGTAAATAACCGTTCATTCCAAAAACCAAGTTGGCATATGATACGTTGTGCATATTAAGTAGTCGAGCGCCTTTGAAACCTTTTTTTTAGATTGCATGCGTCGACCCGGTAGACCTATGGCTGTCGAATCGACCATTCACTTTGACAAGTTTCTCATATTAAATGTTTCATGAATTTCAACATTTATTTGTCCTGTTATACAAATTAGGAAGTGCGCCGTCCCTGTATTTGGGGACAAGTATTATTATGAAAGTAAATAAGACGAATATTTTATATTAAAATTCCATCCATTGCCACTTCCTATAACTTAAACTAGGAACTTACATATGGATTGGTACGTAGATACGTAGAAATGAACATGTTTATTTTTAATGGTTATTGGTATATAAGATAAAGTATGCATTTTAAGTAGGTATATCTTTATCTGCAAGATGGCAACTTATTCCCTCTGTTCCTTTAGAGGATAAGTAAAAGAAGTTATGTTCCTTTAATGATCTGCAGCGTAATTTGGTACTCTATGGCTAAGACTTTCTAATACTATACGATTTCTGCAAAACCTTTTGTTCTGATTTTTGTTTATTACTTCTCTTGTTCTACTTCCTAAGATATATTATTTTTTATACATTTATCTGTTTCTCAATTTATCGAACACCATAATATATTTATTTTCTTTGCAATGTTGAAAGAAATGGTTTATGAATGTTGAAAGAAAAGTAAGAACGTAGAAGAAATAAAATAAATAGTAATAATATATAAGTGAATAGGCATCTTCTAAGTTAGTGCGCTCACCATCCAAGGCTGCATCTCTTCTTACCATCAGGCAGGATAGTAGTCAAGCATTAACTTATATAGAGTAAAAAAAAAAAAAGATGTACCTACCTATTCTATTAAGTGACGATAAAAACTTGAAGTTCTTTACGTACAGTCAAAGAATTCTTTTTTTTTAGCAAATATTCACTACATTTTTGAAACAAAAGTTAATATTTATTTTTAATATTAATGTTCGTGACAATGATGAGCTACTATTACCTCATAACGCTTCCGTGCCTCGAAAAACACGCTAAGACGTCATTTTCAAAATTCAATATTCAAAATAATTTATTCATGTAGGTATTATCTCAATGTACTTATGCATGTATTTTTTTTACTCTATCACCGTTTCGAAAAAGTGCTTAGGAAAGAAGAAACGGCGAAAGAAACTCTTCTCATCTCTCTCATCTATCATGTATCGTTGGAAGTTACCAAATTGCATAAGATATTTCGACATTAGTCTTAGAATCTACCAACACTATCAACTTCTCAATAGAGTAACGTAGCGAATTACATTTTAAGCAAGTTCAATTACGAGAAAAGGCCTGCTTTATTACTTTCTGCACTAATTAACTAATTTTATTTTTATATTTAGTATTTCTATTTCAAACCAGTCGAACCACAGGTCATTAATGATTGCAAGATTGACCTTTACAATATTCGAAACCGGAACTAGCGACTAAAAGATTCGCATAACATTTAGATATTACAAGACTTGTTTATTGTATTTCGACATAATAATAAGTTATGTTTAATGAATATTATTTAATTATAACTAAAGTTAAAACAAATTATATTATACTTTAACACGCGCCTCCATTTCTTAATATCGGAAATCATTGAAGTTTATTTTTTCGGTATTAATTTCCCTTCATATTCTTAGGCAATGTACAAGTAACCTACAAATGTTGGGGTCTCGCTTGCGCTAATGACAAATCTGTAATGAATGAGATAAACTTTCTTATTGATATAAAGGTCGCAAAAATTTATTTTAATTTCTTGCCTATGCGAGTCTTCCGTGGAATCAGATAAACAGTTTTAGATAATGTTAAGGTACTTGGTGTATTTCAAGCACTTATAACCCGACGGCTAGCTTTGATCTTAAACGATCGACAGAATTAAGCAACTGCGGGTGCACTCGGTATCTGGATGGCTGACCAGCCGGCTGGTGGCAAAAATTTTTTGAGCGTTATCGTGCTTTAGAGGGCACGTTAAGGCGTCGGTAACGGCTGTTATCGTAGATTGCAGTCGTCAAGTATATCGAAGGCATAATAACTTCCGACATTTGGGTTGGCCACTAAGCCCTCAATCCGCTTTGGAGCATTGTGTAGTATGCTCTAGACCTTGCCAATGCTGGGGAAAGACCTGTGCCCTATAGTGATATAGTGATATTATGACCCACGGTCATTAATAGGTCCACGCCACTTGGGATATATCTGTAAACTACGGGTAATTTGGGATATTCTTATCCCAGGAATATATTTCCGCCGAATAAAATATACTACATGTTAAAAGGTATGAAAGGATATTCTTATCCCAGAAATATACATATTTTCACCGAATAAAACTATGGAATTTCTATCAAAAGGTTAGTAATTAATGTTATGTCTGTTTAATTTATTTGTTGCAACAAATGGATAATATAGAAATATAACAGAAAAGTTAAACGTATGTGGAAAGTAAGCTCAGCAAACCTTTATCACTCGTCCGGTATGGATGATATGATAATATATGGTTCATAAAATAAAGTACATAAGAAACTTATCGAGGAAAACGAAAATTGAAATTAGAACTGAACGAACCTAATGTTACGCGTATCCACCATAACAATTCGTAAATGCATTTAATCGTCGTTTTCCACAATCTTTATCTTTATTTTATACTATATAAAAATGAATGTTTGTCTGTATGCCCTTTATAGAATCTAAAATAGTAGAAGATAGAGAGAGCATTGATGTCTTTAGCAAAGTTCAGAATTCTCTGATAAATGTATTTGGTATCAAAATTATATTGATCAGACACATGTTTCTGTGTCTATGTCCATATGTTTGTGCTCGTTAATCTCAGAAACGCTTATTCGATTTGAATGCAGTTTTCAGGTTTATAATTGCGATGGGCTTCACTTAACATTTAGTGTAGGTTTATCATTTAAATCGGCTATATATGTTGTAGAACAACGTCTGCTGGGTCAAGTAGTGTTCATATAAAATGTATATATATAATTTATAAAAAACTGGTACTATTGTGTTTTAATGTGCGATACAAAAGTATAAAGTGGGAGTTATCTTGTTTCGTTGGTTCGACGCCGAAGCAGTAACTTTTACTTGAGTCTTAGAGCTATGCTAGAGCGCCTACATGGGTAGGTAACACACCTACGTAACTCTAACGAAGTTTTTGTTGCGGACAGCTATGTATGACCTTCTCACCTCATCTTAACAAAATTTCCAATACTCAAAAAACTTATCTATGTGCATAATAAAATTATGACATAACTCCCCGTGTTTAAAATAGCGTTAGCATAGATTGAATGATAGAATATCACTGACACTACCCGCCCAACAATGGTTACTTTCACCGTTTGATTTATCAAAGAAATAAATTAATGGCACAAGTTCCGCATACTGACCCGAGAGGCGAACAAAGCTTTGCGACACTGCTTGGATAAATATTGACGTAGACGTAGATACCTATTACATACATTATCACAGCTTTTGGCTATCGTCCCAATAATAATTTCATTATTAAATGTGTGGCCATACGGTCGACCATGGCTTTTAATCAACTCGATTGGCACAAGGGATTTTTTTAAGTAAAATGTATACCTTGTATTACCTACTTATTAATAACTAGATGAACCAGCAAACGTTGTTTTGCCATATAAATTATCATTTTAAAACTATTTTTATAACCATAAAAATGGTTATAGTGTGTTAATCTTAAAATCTGGACATATGCTATCGCGGATTTTATTTAGATCTTTTAGAGAGGAACAATTTTGTAATACATGATTTTTGACTAACTTTCACCATTTACTCAGCGCACGCAACAAAAGCTCAAAATTTTGCCGATTTCGCAATATTCTTTATTGC
>DWJN01000769.1:0-21246 GCA_018248895.1 Carystus phorcus
ACTGTGCACACGGCAAGGCTCTATCCATACCATTATACGCCAGTCCAAGCCCTGGAGGAGGGAGACCCTGCAAGGAGGTTAGACTTCTGTCGTTTTATGCTGAACGCGGACTTAGAAGATAATAGTTTTCAATAGAGACTCTGCAGAAAATACTATTTTACAAAATGTAATGCTCACTTTTTATTACTTTATTATACCTTGTCGGATAGGTGTTTAAATCAGGCACTTATTTATGCAATTTATACGCATCTTTTATTATTAAAATTTTGTAATACGATTAAATGAAAATGAAATTTATAGTCTTTATTTTTTACCATCATGACTTTCAAGATGCATAAATTAAGAGTTTTAGACTCCAAGTGATGACTATTAGTTAAATCACGTAAAATAATTATTGATCTAATAATATTTTACTAATTTTGTTGAAATAAGCGATAAAAAAAATAAATATGGATTTTTTTCGTAGAAAATCGGGGATTTCTTGAAATTTTTTTAAAAATTTAATATCTCCGAAATTATTGCATTTTGGATAGGGTACACCATAGATTATTTGACTGCAAATGAGCTATACTTTCACCCCCTGAAAGCTTTTACACCTATTTCAAATCACCCATATATATTTAAATGTTTATAAGAATCTTTAATAGTACAGAAAATATTACAAATATTTATTATCACTGTATCAAAAATCACACTCCAATAGTTACATACGTACTATATTTTTGCATAAGCTACCGGAATTAACATCATGTCTCTCGTGTCACCTTTTTATATTTACTTACTCAAACATTCATGTACGAGTTTATAATGAACTTTGCTTCCTTAGAAATCAATATCATTCTGCGATAGTACGCCGTTACCATTTATATGATATAGTATATACCATATAAATTAATCTAAATTTTGTTATATAATTATTACGTTGATTCTCTTAATTAAGCGTACTTCAATATATACCTAGACGGCATTATTGCTTTTTGTAGCAGTAATTCCGCGAACTGATTATTAATTATGATACAATGTTATCTAAACTTAGTAAATATTTAAACATATTACAAATTAGTCAGTTTAATCATCATTGTTATCGCTTTGTATCTATAACCAATATTTTTTGTTATTTTATAAGACAACTTGATGAATATAAAAAGTCCGAGCATAATCAATTAGGCATTTTAATTTACCTAATTGTAATTGCATCACACTTTTAGTAATGATAAACTGCTGGGCGGTTAAGTATTCACTGGAAATGATATCATCACTTGTTTTTCCCTTTTTACATTCGTATCAAATGCTTTATTCGATTATAGGTCAATCTTTTAATTGTTATCACTCCACTACTCTTTAAACCAAGCTTAGCCACTGAAATACACTTATTAAAATTTGAATTCTTTTAAAATTACATTTGTACTGGTCATCGGCCCTCGCTTCGCTTTCGTAAAACGTTTATTTGTAAAAAAATTATTAGCTGTTTATCAATTATCTACTATTCATTTATATGAGGAATAGTAACAATTAAATAAATAATGTGTTTTACCACCCAAGACTACATCACCGCTTACCATCAGATGGGACTGTAGTCAAGCATTAACTTGTAATGAAGAAAAAAAAATCAGGTTTACCTCAATTTATCGATTATGAGTAAATTACTGTCATTTTATAAATTGGAAAGTTATTGTTATGGTAACAAAAAATTTAATAGGTGTTTTTAAATAATAATGTACATATGTACATAACCTTTATCAGTAATTCCATAAAGAACCTGAGCGGTGTTCCCGCCTAGTTCCGTCTTATACTTCTGTAACCATGATATAAAAACAGACTAAAAAATTAGTTCCTAATTTTAAGTATTATCTTAACCGGTTCAATTGTATTCGTCCGATATCCAACATAGGATGAATAAATAAATAATAATAATTACGCTGCACACTCTTAGCCCCACCCTATGATTCCTTGTGTCATGGGTGCAATGGACAACACATAAAGATAATTACACACACACCCAAAATGAGACTAGAAATTTAAGCTCATCATTCAAATTTCTGCTCCGCTGAGAATCGAACCCAGGACCATACGAACGGCGATCCGGCATGGTAAAGGGCATTACAAAAAAAACATATAATTTTATAATTTATATGTAGATTATAAATAACTCCTTAAGCGAGATTTTTTTTCATTGTCATGTATAAATTTACCAATTCTTTCTCGTTAACAGTTCCAACAATTTTGACGTCAGTATTGTATATTTGTTCATGTGTTTCTAACGACGCTCATTACATCTTTTATCCTCAAATTATTAATTTCATGATATGTTAGTTGTATATCTTAAAAAGGATAATCAAGATAAATATCTTTTCTTACGCCTTATTTCGCGTAAAAGGTCTTCAAACTTCAGAGGCGTGACCGTCATTAAAATACGGACAGCCTTTTTTTACTTCGTTTTGACAAGGTTTAAGAAAATATTAACTACATATTATACCGATTATGTCACACTTTCTGTTATAAATTACAGCATGTAATGACTTAAGTTTGATAATAAATCCAAGAAAATGACAAAACAAATAGCGATGCCAGTGTTAAGAATTAGGCGTTATGCCGGGTTACAATTTACTTAAACTCTAAATTCTATATTGTTGTTTTATTGCGTCAATTCAAAATCATTATCTATTTCAGACATACATTATTCAATCACAATACATTTACGAGACCAATGAGGGGCTTTTTAATATACTCGATCGTATTCTCGCTGTAGACGTGTTCGAAACTAGTTGAGATCGTAACCACAGCTCTTATGTCATTACTGAACAGTATCTATATTTGTTACATAAATTATTATGTGTTTTGTTTTGATTTCATTTGAAGAGTAAACATTTTTGAAACAAGTAGGTAATAAAAAAAATCATGGAGACCGTAAATGAAAATCACGTTAATAAAAAAGAAGAAATGGGTGAGTTTATAAAAAAATATTCGAGTTAAATTTATGTATAATTTAAATATTACATACGCATATACTCAATCAAAATAATGGCATTGTTATTTTCCTCAATATCAGTCTCTTATGATTAATTTATCTGCACCACATCACGTTCTAATGCACGCATGCGCATGTCATATACACTGGATATATTTTGTAGTAACACACGATGTCTTACTGTTAATTATCTTCGCCTATTACTATTATATAGTAAATACTGTTATTAAAAGTGCAATTTCAGGAAATTTATAATTATTTACGAAAATGACTGGTGGAATAAGGGGTTAGGATTATATGGCGGTGCATTTGCAACATCGCAATAAATTCAGGAACTAGAATAGAAAAGAAATAAATAAAAGAAGAAATAGAAACTTTATGAAATTATAATTTATGAGACGATTTAATTTAAACAAAAAATAAATATTTATTAAGTTTACTTCTTTTCATTGAGTGAAAGTTGGCGCGTTTCATTGAGTGACATTTTTATGTTAGAAATGTAAACTTAATTTTATTGAGAATTACGAGTAGGTATTTAGTGAGTGACGAGTACGTGAGTAGGTTTAATTTGTTTATATTATGTCTTATCTACATGTATCTTAATTATCATAATATGTGATACCGAATGACGTGTTGTTACTATGATCGTTATTTATGATGTTTGCTAATTTTTATTTACTGTTTACATTGACTCATATTTAAACAAATAGGCTTTTAAGAAATTTGACATGATAATAAAATTATTTTGCGTCTTTAATACAGAAAACGTCTATTAAGTTTATTGTGTAATCTGTTTTAAATTGATCCTTCGAATAAAGATATCACATCAAAAACATAAAATGTAAAATAATAAAAGTCTCGTAGGTACTGCAGTCCTACCATTACGAAGTTTCAGATTTCATAGGAAACAGAGCCAATTTTTAGTTGATGTCTTAGTTTTAGTTATACTACGCACCTAATTTTTGAAAAAAAAATTAATAGTGAACTGGCCAACACAATTATATAAATAATTCTTCTTAACTTTTGTGTGGTTAGTTATCGTGTATTTAATTAAGTATCATACAAACATAAAAAAATATGTGATACATTGTTCGGTACGTCTGATTTAAAAAAAATAAACTTAGCTACTTTTTCAATAAAATTAAAGAATGCAAGCGCTACACTTAGCGACAAGATATTCCACAATTTTGGTGATACGATTAAAACACATGGTTTTGACCGAAATAAAGCGAGAGCGAATTACCTAATCATAATAATTTGTTTTCATGTTTGTTTATAATATAGCACCAATTAAAACTTTAAACATATATCAAATGTAGTGTTAAAACAGTAGGTTTGGTGACACTGATTGAGGACTGAACATTTTCAAGAGGAATGGGAACTTGCAATTTTCATAATTTTTTATTGACGCCCATGGACATTAACAATTACCGACACCTCCAAAATAAAAAAAAGTGTAGAAAGAACGAAAGAAAACGCTCTTAAAACCTGGTAGCTAACCAGACAGGCTTCACGGAAAGACAATAACACCCAGTAATAATATTAACGAGTTAATGATAATATAATATATTTCTACCCAGTTACATAGATAATGATCAAGCTGAGGCACACTGAATACATTCTCTCGGCATACTTACTTATGTGTTATTTCATTTTAAGAACGGTGACCTGCTATGAAATATACCTATATAAAAGTAGTTACAATACTCCGTCATTATGTCTATATATGAATTTTTACTATTAGTTAAAAACCCGGAAGAAACGCCTTTAACTCTGTTAGATATTTAACATTTTTCTTTGTCTTTTATTACAGTGTTGGACAACGAAAAGAATGATCAACCCTTAAGTGAAGATCTGCTCACTAAAACTATCGGTGCTATTGGAAAATGGCAAATATGGATATGTTTTATAGTATTTTTAGTCAAATTTCCTGTGGCTTGGCACCAAATGAGTATAATATTCCTTGCGCCTCCAATGAAGTTTACCTGTGCCAGCAATGATGAACAATTTGATAGCGTCTGTCTCAGTAATTGCAGTAGTTACAGATATGACCACAGTATATTTGAGGAAACCATTGTGTCCCAGTGGGATCTTATATGCGACAGAGCTTGGCTCAAGAACCTAACTCAGACCATCTTCATGTTAGGCATTCTTGTTGGAAACATGGTCTTCGGACATCTCTCTGACAGGTAACAATTGGTTTGATTAAATTTATCACATTTTTATAACCATTTTAGATAAGTGGCCTCAAATACGCGTAGAGGTCAGTTTATAAATAAATTGGCACATCCTGAGTAACATCAAGAGAGGCTTGGGACCCGGATAACATTACTTAAGCCTATTACGTTTTCTAAGTGGACGCGTTACGAACTTTCTTATAGGCGTCGGCCTAAACGAGTACGATCATAAGCAAACGCTGCGATTTTGTCGCACGATAACACGAATCACATTAATTTCCAAATTTGAAACTCTTAAGTTATCGCGAGATCACAAGAAAAGTTTAATAAAGAAAGAAAAATCGTTTAATCGCGGCTACGGCTAGTACAACACAAACCACCATAATTTTTATCATTTTTATAGATTGTGACTGATCCATTGCTATGCACTCTTATTTAGGTCTTATTTCAGACGCAGGGTAAGCGTGTAATTTCGAATAATATACAAAGAATTTGAACAAATTTCTCATAGTAGGATTATATTATCAAATCATAGACCCATTATAATAAATAGGTCATTAATATAGTTATTTCTTTGAGATATTTTTAATTGTGCAAGTTCTGTTTGTTTTATTTATTAAATGTTCTTATTTTTAGGTTTGGAAGACGCCTACCATTTCTGGCCGCAGTATTACTTCAACTAGTGTCAGGCGTCGTGACCGCCTATTCAGTAAACTGGTACATGTTTACCTCGTTGCGGTTTCTACTAGCAGTAGCCACCGGCGGCACCATGGTGACCAGTTTTGTACTCACGATGGAACTCATTGGTTCTCGATACAGAGATACTGTTGGAATAATCTATCAAATTCCTTTCAATCTGGGACATCTTTCGCTGCCGCTATTTGGTTATTTATTACGAAACTGGTACTCGTTTCAACTGGCTATTTCATTACCATCAATACTTTTCTTAAGTTACTACTACTTACTGCCAGAATCACCGCGGTGGCTTCTCACTGTTGGAAAGACTGACGAGGCTGTAAAAATTATGGAAATTGCGGCTAAAAGGTACTTACTTTTAATTGCATTTTATAGAATTTTGTATTGTTTATCTCAGAAAAACGTGTTCCTGTGTGCTTTCACTATGTCATATTTTTAATTATTGAAATAAGAGTTAGAATATCTTCAAATCATAACAAGTTTTAATATCGGTAAACACACAATGACATATGAGATCATTTAAAAATATACGCTGAATTGAAAACTAACAGAAATTGCAATGCATCTGTTGCTGATATTACTCTGGCAAGAATAATGATAATTTAACAATTAATAATGCTTTAATCAACATAATGGCCATGAGGAAACGGGCAAAGATGAGAGTTCTGCATAACTGCATTCTGTTATCAACAATATATCAAAATAAAGTACTTACCATAAGAAGATAAAATACGACAGCTTTGCAATTAAATAGTTATGAGTCTTATAGAAATATTCAGGCGTTAGAAAATTAAATACAATATACATTACTTTATGTACAACGGTCGAACTTCATGCCAAATTTAATGTTCTACTGTTCTTATTTTATTTTTGTTGATAATGCTGCTGCCTGCTGTGTTTCTTTTAATGTGTACCTAATTATTTCAGAAATGGTCGACCTACTGACAACATTTCAACGTCTGCCCAAAAAATGGCTGTTGAAGTGAGCACTACGCATGAGGAACGCGCGTCATTTATTGCTTTGTTCCGGACACCAAAGTTACGGGCGCGGACTCTTGCTATCTGCTTCAACTGGTTCGTGTGCGGGCTTTGCTTCTTCGGGGTGTCTCAGTACATTGGCCACGTCTCTGGAAACATTTTTATTAATGTCGCCATTTCAGCTGCTATACAGGTAAATCCGCCGCAATATATTTTATATTGTTTTTCTTTTCGTATTTTTAATTTGTATCTTATTATTATAAGTCCTACACCCGTAATACTGCACTTCTCCTTAATACTGTATTTAACGGAATTTTATTAGTTACCAAAACTCGCTTTTGCAAACCCTGATAAAACTTCTTATATCTTTTTATCCGCATCGGCCACATTCAAAACTATTGCTACTTATTTATTTTAAGCATAATATCAATTTCACGTTTACCTAAATACCTTAATCTGTAAAATGAAAAGATATTCTTTCATTGCAATAGTAGCAAAAAAGCAGTCTTCGCAGCATTATTTAATAATCTGTTTATAAAACCGCTATATGTATTGCCACGCGCTATAGTCACCAGTAAAACTGGATGAATTGCATTCTAATGTTTTTGACAAACTCATAAAATAAAAGTTAAGTGTAAGTCTACTTATATAAAGGCTTTTATGGAACTATTCTATCACTATCCTCTTAGTTATTTACACTGTTTTAAAGAGTAATGTGCCAAAGCTCAGTTCGTTTTCTAAAAATGTTCTTCAAACCCTTAACCCTTTTACAACCCAATATTCCCTAAGTTACTACTATTTCCGCAAATTTATTGATGTATGTTTTTCTTTTCGTATTTTTTGATCATCATAATTCCTACGCCCTAACTTTCGTTTATCCTCATATCTCATACTTACTTAATCCAGACGAATTAGTTTGAATTTTTTGTATTATCATGCAGGAACAATAATTATTTATTATCCATGCTCCATTAATTGCTTGTACTTCACAAAGCAGTTGTTGTTATTATTTATATTCAATATGGTCGCTTAATTGAGTTGTTATCTTAATTTCCAGGTTCCAGCCACTTTGATCTCAATTTACGCTAACAAAGTTCTTGGTCGTAAGATCACTCTTATCAGCTTTAACTGCGTGGCGGGGCTAAGCTGTCTACTTATCATGGTCGTGCCCCATTCGGGAGCGAGCCACTTAACCCTCGGGTGCATCGGTCTTTGGGGTATAAGCATATGCTTTGCAACGGTTTACTTATACGCCGGAGAGTTATTCCCCACTGTGGTCAGAAACTCTGGTGTGGGACTGTCATCTACGGTAGCTAGAGTGGGTTCGATGGTGGCACCGTTCGTGGCGACTCTTGCGAACACGAGTGCTTGGTTACCCCCTCTAGTGTTCGGTATAGTGCCGCTAATAGGAGCATGCCTGTGTATTGTTCTACCTGAAACACGTGGAAAGAAATTACCAGACACGTTGGAAGAGGGCGAGGCATAGTTAGATCTGAGTTAACGTTTAGCACGTAAATGGTTTGCTCAAGATTCTTTTACTAATTCGTGAACCCACCTGCCATGCTATCAGTGTGTACTGTAACGTATTAAAAGTATAACGATTTTATTCACACTATGAAAATTAGTAATAAGATTTAATAATAATCAAAATGTTATTATGTAACGATGTTACATAAGGCCAAAAGTGACAAAGATGATGTAAATTTTTTTTTGACTGCCGGAAGTATGAAGCTTGCTTTCTGTATCTGATTAATTGTATATTATAATTAGAAGTTACATCGATTTTATATAATGTCTATGTTAGTAGGCTGTGATTGATTAATCAATAAATATACGTAATTAATAGGAGTCATAAATAAATTATTTATTACAGTGTTTTTAGAATTTTATTGTTAGTTTTAGTTCTTAAGCTCCATTTAATTTGAGGAGTAAATAGATAATGTATACCATGTTTTACTACTGAAGCTCAGTTGGAATAAGTACATCAAAACACAAAATTATTTTCCAAATATAATTCAAGCACTTCCGAGTTCCTTGAGAAGGTAGTCCTTTAATATGAAGACGAGCCCCAATCACGTGACTCTATCTAATCTGTGCTTGTTCAGAGACATCATGGCCGAAACAGATGTCTAACTTATCACTTTACTACTGAAAGGACATGGGATGGTCACGTGACAAGAAAATGTAACGTAACAGGTTTTGGAGGGAAATTTAAAAAATATTTTTAAGACCATGATTCATGAAGTACAAAATTTATTAATAAATATATAATATTAATCATTTTGGGTAAGAGAATACAATTATAACAAGTTTAGATAACAAGTAACGAATATAAAATCATAAACAGTCTTAGAATTTCGCCGTGTCAGTATTTCAGATGCTATAGAAGTTATATAATTAACTAACGTTACAGATTCATAGACCATGTACTCTATGCCCTATAATTCTTTGTGTCGTGGGTGCCATGGACAACACACAATGATAAGGACATACAATTGGTTAAACATACAAAAGTTAAAAACTCCAACGAACAAAATACCCATTTCATTATTTTTGCATAACTATATGAATGTGAATATAATTATCTGTGAATACTTACGTAACATGCTAGAACAATGTTTTACTAGTTTTGAAGAAGAATTCTCTGAGTAAAGAACAATTGATTCCGGCAAGGTTTCAAGATTAGTTACAGTCTTACACAAATTTAATTAGGCGATTGACAGACCAAACGTCATCAGTAAATTGTACAGATACCGACGAGCCGACGACTAGTCCGTATATATAATTATATCGTAAAATGGAAATGTCGTTTATTGAAATATTTGTCTAATATTTTTTTGATTACTGACTTTATATCTATAATACTTTAATGGTACAATAAATTTCCTTTCAAATCTACCAATGCTTAGTGATACCGCTCTTCGTGCATATCGGTTTTGATCTGATGATTAGCTGGTAGAGAATGCAGTAAGCATTAAGCTCGCCATTTGTACTATAATATGTTTATATTGTGGTCAATAAAGTTTACATATATAAATAAATAAAATAAATAACTGTAGGGTTGGCAAAACCAATATATTTGACTAAGTATGAAAATAGAGTAACCGCCGGTTTCTAAAAAGCTGATTACCGAAAAATTTACTAATAAACTGTCTAATCTATTGTCAACGTCAAATGGTTGATTTAATTTGTATAATTGATTAGTTATACAGTGTTGTCAAATTTTGCTCCGAGGCGTTTGTCAAATGCAATTTTGTTCTGATTTTTACTGTCTAATGAACTTTTTAGAAATTCGCATCGATTTGACAGTGCTTCTAAGTTACCATGCCTGTTAGTTAAAAATATTTTGATAGGACTTTCAGAAACCGGCGGTAAGTACCTATACGAAAGATAGATTCTTTCGTCATCATTACAACCCATATGTTTGTTGCCTGGTCTTGGTAAACGTAAGTAATTGAAATCGGCCCGAATATACATAATTGGAGTCACAAAACAAAACTTAATTGACGATAACAAAAATAACAACAATTAAAGTGTAAGAGCATTAATGCCGCGAATGGTACTTGTGAAAACGCGGTCTTGAAGTAGTAAGAGTCTTTAAAACTAGGTCAAGTTGTAGATTTAGTATCTGACTTTTATCAACGTAGTTTATTATTTACATCAAACTAATTTTTAGCCGCTTCTGTGCTTCAGAAGGCGCGGTAAGCCGTCGATTCCGGTTATAATCGTAGATAGCAGCCATTAAGTCACGTCAGAGTCCTTTAAGCGGCATAAAATCACCCCATCACTCATTGGAGTAATGTGATGGAGTATAATGGTAGTGAGGTGGGTACAAACTAATGATCCAGCAGGTATGTGTGTTAACGCCACACACCACACCCTCATCGCCCCACACTAAGATACCCCGTATCGTGGGTTGGGTGCCATAGACCACACGCATATCCAAACCGAGAACAGAAATCTAAACTCATCATTTACATTTCGGTCTCGCTGGGAATAAAACCCAGGACCCTTCGAACAGCAGTCCGACGTGGTGACCATTGCGCCAAGAGGGTCGATCTGTAACATATATTATATTATTACATTCTAACTGCTGAAGAGTTCTGCTGTGAGAAGGCGATCTACGCTGCAGGTGCGATATGTGTATCGCACAGTCAATCAGGAATCTTGGCGAGTGTACGAAAAACAATTGAATAAAGTTTATCCAGAATTAGTAAAATATCTTTTAACAAAAATGTAAAACCTCCTTCTAAAAGGATAAAATAATTTGATGGCGGAAACTGTTTAGGAAGTAGATGCGTAGATTAGTGGTTCCCTCCGTTATGCTGGCACGATGTTATTATAGAACTTATAATCGCTTTGTCAACAGACAAATAAAAAAAACCCCTTGCGAAGTGATACGCATCAAGTAAATGGGCATTATTAGGCTTAATTTAACAGCTACTCATCAGATGTCGCTCAAATTATTATGGAACCACATGACAAGCACCAACTTTCAAATAAAAAAAGCATGATCGAAATCGATACATCCGACAGAGTCGATCAGATTGAAGTCGGGAAAAAATGGTTTACCAACGCTTAGAAGACAAACATGCATTTTTACACATAACATATGTATTTAATACAATATACATACTTTCAAGGAGGAATAATATCTACAAACAGAAGTTATTCGCTGATAGCGGCAGCCACGATAACAGTAAGCCGAGTAAAACGTTTTTATTATCCTACAATGTACTTTTGTCTTAAACCAACAAGATAAAATAGATAATAGAAAAACTTCAAACTAAATCCAAGTCTCGTGAATCTCACGATTGAATGATGCTGACTGTATTTCAATATTAAAAAATTGATGTGATTATATTGTTTACCTTTAGTTCTGATAACAGTATAATTTAAAACATTCTGTATTATTGCAAATCTAAGATGACCGCCGCTACAAGACGGCGGGTTATATATTTGTTTCATTATGGGTATCAAAGGTCTGGGTTTGACTATACATATAGTAGTACAGTAGAAAATTATGAAAAAGTTGCAAATCTAATATTGCCCCAATAAACAGGCGAATTGATTGCATATATTTTTTACACAATCTCTATGTTAATTATATCAAAGGACATTGATGACATTGTGTATTTAGGCTAGAAATTGTTTGGAGAAATATAAGCATATGTGGTCCTGACTCGAATCGTCTGTGGAAGGCACTCAATAAATTATCCAGAATCAGAACAAAGTTACAAACTACTTTAAATTAAAACTTGAAAATAAAATAAGTACATCTTTTATGTTAAACGGTTTTATGTTAGCAGTCATCACGTCACTCTCCCCATCAATCTACGGCATTGATCAGGCGACAAAAAAAAAATCTAAAATCTTTGGGCGTCTAAAAAAATAAAAATAGGAAAAGCAGGAAATTCATAACAGAAACTAACTATTAATTTAACAATACAATTTTATTTAAAATAAGTAACTTCTCGTGGTATGACACTTTATAATTAATTAGCATTAAATTTAAATATACTGAATCGAATAATAAATTTAACATTACAATCTCTTCTCAATCTTTTAAACAATACTCGATATATTTATCGAAAAAAGGAATTAAAAGTATAAATATTAATGACATATAATTTATATACCTACCGAGAAGCCATATTGAATAATAATTTATATTTTTCGAAATTTTTCAGTCTCTCTAAAGTGAGTATAACTTTTTGTAGTGTAAAATCAGAGTCTGATATTACTTGTATGTTGTTGGTTAAATGTATTTGCTTAATCTTGTTATTACATTTATCTCTGAGATTTCTAAAGTAAATAGAATGCAATGCAATTGGAAAACTTTACTGTGTACCTATACAAAGGTACCGGTATTGCTGTGTACTTACGTCATAACATACAGCATGACTTATTATACGTTTCCGTACTTTTATAGCACACACATCTCTTTAATAGCAGCAGTTTAATTTAAAAACAATAAAATATACTGCGTTATAAATCATTGTTTATTATAAGTTACACATATTTCAGAGATAATTTACAACGACAAACAATAGAAATCTCAATTTAGCAAAAGTACCTATTTTAAATAGCACGAAATATTTTTTATTATATTCATTTATTCATTGAATCTGCATTTCTGACAGTAATAACTGAGTGGTTTGATCAAATATTAAATTTTCGCGCCACTAATTTTCAAATTATAGTAGAGGTAGGTGTGTTAAAAATACCTGGAGGTAGTCTTTACATATGGCATAATGTTTCAAAATGAGCTTCAATCATAATCAAACTCCAGCAAATTATTAAATTCATGGCCTTACTTGCTCGCTATGTAACCCACGAGTAATAAGATAAAACTTCCTGGAGTAGACTAGGAAAGATCCTTAACAATTCTAATCTAATCATTCTATATCTTCACGTAATACCCAGTCTGCAGCTAGTTGTAGCACAATGATTAAACACAATAATAATGATTGTTTAATTACGCTTAGGTATGAGGACCGTAATGAAAAATCTATATCTTGTATGTAATGTTCTTATTCTTTAAAATTACATTGGGTATTCGAACGAATGATTAAGTTTACAGAGTAAAAAGAACATAAAAAGATAATTTTGCATGACGTACCTATAACAACGCATGAACGTAAACGCTAAAACCATTCGAACAAAATCAGCAGCGTGATCCACATGAATGTCGTATTAAGTTTGCTGCTGCCAGCATTATATTTTAAAATATGAAATTAGCATAATAGTGAGTAATTGTTATAGTGAATAATATAGTTATTTGTGAAAATGACTAAAATTTTAATAATTTATTATATTTAACAGTGTCAGTGAGCAATTTTTAGTACTTACTAAATATATTTTCGCGATTTAATTGCCTCTCAACATGTCGTCGACTGAAGATGGTATTGAGAAAATCATAGGTAGATTCGGGCGGTATCAAAGTTGGATATTATTTTTACTATCCGTAGGTCGTATACCTACTGAAGTGCAACTGATCAACGTTGTGTTCGTAATACCGAGCGTGAATTACATATGTTTGGATGAAGGTGCTAACAATGCTACTAACTACTGCCCCTGCAAATATCCTGATTATGA
Organism: Carystus phorcus; assembly: GCA_018248895.1. Classification (NCBI taxonomy): domain Eukaryota; kingdom Metazoa; phylum Arthropoda; class Insecta; order Lepidoptera; family Hesperiidae; genus Carystus; species Carystus phorcus. Next base: position 13,918 of record DWJN01000769.1, read on the forward strand.
TCGAAGTACTATAATTAGTTCAGTCACAAATACTTGGGATCTCATATGTAATAGGCAGCAGCTGGCTAGTTTTGCACAATCGATGCTTCAGGTGGGAATATTAGTGGGAAGCTTGTTCTACGGACATATCTCAGACAGGTAAATGAAACTTAATTAATAAACTTTGTTAATTCTATATCTATACATATAATAACACTGTAAGTAATGGATGTCTGTCTGTGCTTGGAAATTATTTAGAATAACTGGTATATTAACTTGAAGCGATAGATTTCATAACAATGACAGAATTTTATTGTCTCTTTTCGGTATGTTAGTTCGGTTATTTCCGCTAGTAATACGTTATCACAGATAGGTAGGCATATTTTAGTAAACTTAGTAATATTTAGTGAGGTAATATATATGTTAGGTAAATGCGCAATCACTTACAAGTAAACAGTGAACAAAATTAACAATGTATCATTTAAAACAATGACCATAGTGCTTTAGAAAGTGCTTAAGAAATATCTTTAATCTATTTATTTATCTAATGGGTGAATTTAAGTGTAGTTTTTACATTATTACCTTTTAGTAAACATTTTAAGTTTTAGATTGTTTACTAATAAATTTAGTGTTTCGCCGAGTAACCGACATTTTCTGCATTAATGGGAGTTACACTGTTGCAAGAAGTTTGTCTCGCTTCTGAGCTCGAACTCCATGGGTTTAATATGCCAAATGGCATATCAGGGTTTTCACTGGAAACCTCCAGGTCCATCATCAAATTCTCATTACGTTCGTTACGTACGTACGTTCGTACGTTCAATTGCAATAGTATAGCTGACATGCCAAAGTTCCCTCTCTCATCCTCAAGCTCTATCGTCGAACCATCCAGTGTTATAATTGTTGTATGGCTATCTAATTTACACAACTGCTAAACTCAATGACGATACAACAAGTAGAAATAAGCGAAATTAAGGTTCATAGATTTCATTATGTATACACTATACGCTGCATCTAATAAAACGTGTTAGAAATAGGAAATAACGTTTATATACGCGATAGCATTGATTTTCCTACCGACGTCACTTAAATCGATTCGATATTGAATCAGCTGTATATAAACGCCTCAGTAAAAATGATATACATACCTACTGAGGCATTACTAAATAGTCATTAAGAAATGGTGTATGTAACTATTAAACTGGTGATCTTAAAATATGAATTATTTTACTTTTACTTTATTCAAATATCAAACAAAATATAAATTGAAAATAAACATTTTTTTGTTTCTAGATACGGACGTAAAATAGCAGTATTACTCTCATTGCTAAGTGAAGCTATTTTTGTCGCGCTATCAGCAGCTGTGCAAGAATTTTGGATCTTTATGGTATTTCGATTCTTAATAGGCACCGCCGTAGGAGGAACTATGTTATGCTGTTTCGTTATTATGATCGAAATTAGTGGAAAATCCTTCAGACCATATATGTCAGCACTAACTGAGTCAATATATGTCTTTTCATACTCATTGCTGCCACTTGTGGCATATTTCATAAGAGAGTGGAGATATCTCCAACTAGCAACTTCATTACCATGGCTGTTTGTCTTATTCTACTACTGGCTTATACCTGAATCACCGAGATGGCTTATAACGACGGGAAAGAGAAAAGAAGCCGTTGAGGTTCTCACTCTTATCGCCAAAAAGTATGTATCTTTCAATTTTTTACAAATAAATCGATTATTATGTGGTACTAAGGATTGCGTTACTGTATTAGACATGGTTTTGTTTATGTCGTAAGCAGACAAACGAGCGGACGGGTCACTCGATGGTAGGTTATCACCGTTATCATCAGGGCGTTGAAAGGCAAGAAGGAAGCGATGGACCCGCTTCTTAAAGAACCCCATGACATCGCGGTGGAAACACTGATGGTAATGTGACTCAGATAAATTAATCTGGCATCATAGCTAAAATAAGTGTGAGGCGCTTCAACCAGTCCAGTACCCAGGAGAACAACAGAAAGGGCTATGGTGGTAGTTCCCACCTAAAAGTTACTGAGCCGTGTACTATTCAGTTTAAAACCACAGAAATTATGCATGGCGCTAGTGTACGTTATCCGCCTGGCAATTTACTACTTTTAAAATCATCAATGAAACATTTTATAGTGTTCGAGTTGCAGATTTGAAAGCTGCCAGTCAGTAACGGAATGGTCACTCCGTTTCTTTTTTAGTATGGGACCCATTGGGAGTGGTAACCATTTATCATTCATTAGGTGTATCGTCTAGTCATGTTACGGCTATTTAAAAAACAAGATTTCAGTTGTTAGTAAGAATTTTTTCGTAAGTATTGATGCAAGTGATAAGAGTTAAATTTTTAGAACAGGAAAAGAGTAATTCTTTTAATAAAGATAGACGGAAATTGGCCGTGGGTGCTCAGTAACATAGCGTGATCAGTAATACTGTACAATGAATGTCGCAACTGGGTCATGCTATTGATTTTTTTCCGTATGCCGTTTTTATTTCTGTGATTATGAATAATTGAATACACCCGTAAACTGTTTAAACACTAAGATTTATTATTACAAGCACGTTTTCATTTTGTACTTCCAAGAAACAGTCTACGACACTCGACAGACAGAAAAACTTCTTTTTTTTTTAAACAATACAATTATAAACAAACCTCATTTATGTGTCGCCACACATCAAGGTGTATTATTTTTCCAACAATTTCCGTATTTATTTTATCTTACATGTATGATACTTTTGTATAAACAAAACTTATTTATCCATTATTTATTCCAGGAATAATCGTCCAACGGAAAATATTGAATCGTTGGTGATCAAAATTGAAGAGCAATCTTTAAAAGAGAACGAACAACGCTATGGTAGTTATTTAGACTTATTCAAAACATCTAAAATTAGAGCATACACGTTCCTAATGGCCCTAGTGTGGATGTGCTGCTCACATACATTCTTCGGTGTAAACCAATACATAGGACGTCTAGAGGGTAACCTTTACCTCAATGTATTTCTATCCGCCATAAGCCTTTTTCCCGGATTAATTATAGTCACGATAGCAACCTTATATTTAAAACGAAAAGTTTCCTGTATCTTAACTTTCTCAGTTGCAGCAATATCATTACTAATTTTTATTGTAATACCAAGTAGTATGAATAGTGTTATGTTAACTTTTGCTATAATTGGCCAAATAGGCGCTTATACGTCTTTTGTTTTAGTATATCTGTACTGTTCAGAAATATTCCCTACTATAATAAGGAATTCAGCGATGGGATTCGCTTCAGTTTTTGCTCGATTCGGAGGATTTATTGCTCCTTTCGTAGTAAATATAGGAGTGGAATGGGCTACTCTAACGATATTTAGCGCCTTAGCGTTTTTTGCTGCGATCTTATGTTTATTTTTACCGGAGACTAAGGATACTGTTTTATTGAATACTGTTACTGAAACGGAAAAAGTAAACAAACTCGATGTAAGATAACAATAATCCTTACTTTTATCTCATACTCTCATATGTCCCTATAGTATTTTTAAGTATAAATATAATTTTATTATGTTGTTAATATATCTTACAGCTCGAGAAATTAAAACAAGGTGAAGTTTGTTTATTCTTATTTATTATTTGTATAGCTTGTAAGTGGTAAAATAATCTTGTAAGTTCCCCTCCTTCATATCGTGGACAACTATACTTTTTGCAATAACTTAAATTACATATTTAACCTATTATCAGTAATTTATAAAAACCGTTTATGAACTTATTGTCTGTCGTCTTGGGGCCCACAAGTCAGCAAAATTGCATCAAAATCTGCAAATTATTAATTTGTTCAGACCAACAACAGATTTAAGATAAATCTACCATAATGGTAAAAAGATAGCAATCATTATACCACGAAACAATAATTTTAATCGACATTTAAAATAAGACACTCAAGCAAACCTACACATCTTTGGCATTAGTGAGAATTCACAGAGATCAAAATCACGACTTAACGTAAATACAACTTATATTAATGATAAGTAACTATAACTTAGTTAAGTATGCATATTTATTTTTTCCGACAATCGATGCTGAATGTGGTGAAATCCACCAAAGTACCTCGTAACGAGGATGAATAATAAGCTGTGATACAGCACCCAATATTGAAATACTACACTATAACACAAAGAATATGCGAAAAATATATCAATGATAGTCCAGAATAGAAACCCGATCTTCGCAACGAGCAGAGAACCGGGGTGACGTTGTATCGGCGATCTGTTTGACGCAGGATCGATAAATGTTCCTGGAAAAGAGAATAACTATTACTACTTGCACTATAGTACTCTGTTTTAACATAGTAATAAATCTGCTTAAACTAAAAAAATGTAACTGCAATCTAATTTCTAATCCAATAATTTTATGGAGATGCCATTCTTTCACTTTAGTTTAAAGACACATGCTAATTATTTTATTTTAATTTTTATACACGTTATTATATTTTTACATTTGTCATATAATTACATTATAATTATTTAATTTGTGACCAAAACACGTAACTAAAGAGTATAGATAAATTCAAATAGAAAAAAGTAGATACTCTTACGATTGGTAATATCTGTTAAACATAATGTTAAGTGATTTCTTAGTGTTGGCGGTGGTGACGGACGCCACGTAGGCCGTATTTATTACCTATTACTCCAGCACCGCTATCAATAAATAACTTTAGTAGCTAGACAAACTTTTATTACTATCCCTACACTAATGCGCTAGGTGATACAACGTGCAGCAACCTCTAAATGACACCGACTCCCAAGGACCTCTGCCGTTGTTTAATAGCTTACACATAAATATGGTCGTCAGTTTAACAGGACAAGAAGTTATGGACTCAATGGTCGAATGCGCTTCAACAAATCTAACTATTTAATATTTTTTTGCTTAGTAAGAAAATTACCATCCTTATGAAATTTCCTGAGACTATCTTCTTTATCTCGCCATCGGTCTTTTATCCATTCTCTCAGCGCAGATTCTTCAGAAGGAAGGTCTTCAATGGAGTAACTGTAAAAAAAAATAGTTTGACGTAAGTATAAATACTACGATTTTGATTTATGCATAATAGATTGTTACGACATGGACATGCCGATGTTCTTCGACGATAAGACAATGGGCCCTTACATATATTTTATTTGTACGCTGACAGTAAAATACATATAGTGGTTTGCATTATTCGTTATTTTATTACCCAGAAAGGTATATATCATTTAATGTACAGTACGCAGTTTAAAATGACGATGTTATTTCATTTCGTAAAAGTAAAACTTTGTAATGTCTATTACAATCTGTGGAATTTTATATTACTTTTATTATAAATAGAATAGTTTCGGAGAAAGAGATCCACTAACGGCTAACAAGGTATATTATTATGTGTCATATACATATGTATATAATACTAGTAGACTCTTGAATCATTTGTCCCATTTTTGTAACAATTCCCATCAATGCTTAGTTCATATTGGTTGTAGCGTTATCTTATATAGCCTATACATAGTTTTCCTCGCCAAATGGACTATCCAACACAAAAATATTTTTTCAATTTGAACGACATAGTAGTTTCTGAGATTAGTGCGTTCAACTTAACAAACAAACAATCGAAGCTTTATAATATTATATTATTAGAATAGAATAGAAGTGAAATGAAACATGTAGTGGCCGGCATTATTATTATAAATATTATCATATTATAAAAATACATTCATAAATTTACCGTTTAAAATGAAAGTAGACGTGTGTGGGTATCTTGCCGTGGAACAAATCTGCTTCAGTTTGTGCTGGCCTATCGTAGGCCACAGTGACGTCATAGACTGAGGCGAGGCCGGAACCTCGCAATCGGGAACATAATACCGCCCATCCAGTTGTACGCGGATGTAGTACATATTCGAAACGCTGGAATGTTATAAGGAATTAGGACCGTCTCATTGGTGAGCAAAACTTTCCTCTCGAAATGAGGAGTTAGGAGAATTTTAAAATATTTTTAACCGACTTCAAAAAATTAGAGGTTCTCAATTCGTCTGAATTTTTGATGTGTAAAAGGTCAATAACTTTTTATTGGGTAGACCGATTTGGATAATTCTTTTTATTCGAAAGCTGGTGCTTTCCTATTAGGCCCGTATTAATTTGAGCGACATCTGGCGAGTAGTTTTTGAGGTATCGCTATTACTGTGTGCTAACTTCACTTCAATTTGGTGAATTAGGTGCTCATTTCATTTTTGTCGATGAAAAATGAACAAAATAAAGTGTATATGATGGAATGTAAGCTGCCGGACGGGTCTTGTTTCAATTTGGTGAAGATCAGATCTGATCTTCGGATTTTGAGATTACTTTCTGAGACAGACAACGGAACTCTTCAAACAATTACAGCAGATGTCTCACGATTGCGGCAAACGCTTATGTATATGTGCATTGTTTGTAGATACTATTTTATTAAATAACATCACGCCTGCGTAATGGAAGGAACCACTAAAAAGGAAGAAATAAAAATCTTTAGCAAAAAAGGAAAACCACTTTCGAAAGGGACAAAATAATTTGATGAAGGACGCTGCTTAGGAAGTCGGTGCTAGTTTTTTTTGAGGCGCCTGCGACGGCATCTATTTATTGAGGTAAGGTTGTTGGTTTGTTTAGATAAAAAATTCGTGCTTATCTTAAAAATTTAAGGTCTACAGTGCGCTATTTAAAATGGGACAAGTTTTTAAAGTGTCCTAAACCTTCTGCTTAAAGCTTGGAAGTCATCGTCATTCTAGCCAACATTTTTCAAAACCGTTTTCAAAGTTTCAAAGTGGATCAGTCACTACACTTAGGTTGCTACAATCTACGTATATCAAATTTTAATTTAAAGCGGTTAAGAATTTTAGTTTCATACCTTGATAAGTCAGTCATTGTTGTGAAATGTGTCACTTCATAAGTTCATGACGTTTCTCATTAAACAACATCCTGTTTCTCCCAAATAATTGATATTTCCGTTATAGTTCGTAAATTGTGGGTACCAAATGAATTAATGATTTCATGTATGTTGTAAATTTGTAATCCAATTACTAAATTTATTGAAAATTGTATCCAGGAAGTGAGTCGGTAGACGTAACCTAACTTGAATAAATAATACTCAGGACGCATATTATGATAGTTCAATTACTATTTTTAAAGGGTTCTCTTTTTCGGAAGGCCGAATAAGTATGGTGTCACTGTGATCCTTAGATAACAGACGCTAATTCGGATGCAGTAACTATAATTATTACTTTTAGTTATCAAATAGTAACTAACATTTGAGCAGAGTAGGGGTTATACTTTGGGACTTCTTTATATTTTTTCCTAAA
>DWJN01000770.1:0-21236 GCA_018248895.1 Carystus phorcus
GTGATGATGCAGCCTTAGGTGGGAAAATGCCTTAATCTTATCAAGACTATTCACTTGAGTATTTGCTATAAATATTATCATCATTAACAAATAGTAAAATAAGTAGGTACTTTGGACAGAGGTTCTGGAACAAAAACCAAGGTTTGACTAGTAAAAGCGGAACAATTTATTTAGTACATATAGTAGTTTAAAGTAGTAATAACTAACGACAGTGAAAGTTATAAATAATAATATGTAGCTTTTCTACTTTCTTATTGTTAAATATCGCAGTAGCATCATAGGTCCATTTTCAAAACAATAAACGACACAGTTATCTAAAACTCTACTAGCGACATCTGTTCAGTGCTTGGTGCCGCCATACTCGTCGTCAATATTTCAATTACATTAAATTTTATCCATCGGGAAAAGTATAACCTTACAATTTTATGAAATTTAGATTAAAATTAATGTTATTTAAGAAAAATTTGGTCCACCTTTTAAGATTTAAACATACCAAAGTTCCGTAGTAAAGAAAGACTGAAATCATTTATGGAGTAAACGATAAGTTAGTTGTATTTTGTATTTTTATGTTTAAAAAATTGTATTTTGTCTTACAATATCCCTAATTGACTAACGAAACTCAACTTTTACTAAGGTATTTCAGGTACACATTACAATATTTGCTGTTATAAATGCCGGTTCACAGCAATTAAATTTATCCCACTTTAATTACCATACTAGAGTGTGCTTTAAGCCATCTTAGGCTGCAGGGGCAAACTTACTTAACAATGGTCATGAATATGAAGTACAGTCTGTAAGACTTGGCTTGAGTTATGAGCCCTCAATGCTTTTGACGCCATAATTTAAAATTGCTGACACGTATTTCACGAGCGTCTCGGCTCAAAGGCGTGTGGTTGTTAGCTAATGAGGTCAAGGCAGCTTTAATAGTTTCCGAGCTAAGATCCAACCTTGGCTTACCCCAGCTTTTAGGCCAACTGGGTTAACTAATCTTGGGACTTACTCCCGCCGAGTTCGAGAATCGAATCGAATTTGACAAAGGCAGCGAACGATTAAGCGACGGCTCAAATGAGAATTATTTACGATCTAGTACTAAGAGTTATAGATTAAGGGTCGTTTCAAAAAATGTCAGAGTGTATATCCTTCGAGTACGTTGTAAGTAATGATACGGGTACTCACATTATCCATTTTATTCGACCTAATTGTATGGATCTTCACTGACAGGTTACCTTTAAAAAGTTACACTGGTACCTGATGGATCACACAAATTATTTATAGAGTAGGTAGTATTTAATTATGTAAATATGAATTTATGTATGTATTTGAGAATTCTAAATTCTAAATGTTATACCCCTCACTTGTATCAGTCAAACCGCCATTCTTGTTTTACCTATTTGGCCTAATGGTTAGCTAGTAGAGAATACATTAAGCATTAAGCTCGCCATTGGTATCGTAATATGTTTTATTGTGGTCAATAAAGTTTAAATAAATAAATAAATAAATATCAAGGTTTTAACCAGTATTTAATAAAACACATGCATCGAATACAAATATCACCCACATACATATACATATATTCATAGCATTAGAAGTATTGTACAACATGAGAAGAAATGTGCTTTTAATTTCAGCAGCCTTACACCGTAAAATATTCTCTCCTTGATTGACAATACCTTTTAAATAACTTCAAAATAAGGAACCTGAGAGTATAATGGAAACGGATTAGTGAACTTAATTAATCATTCTTTTCTTGCTTTGAGATTAGCGTCGTTACCACCCCGTCCGGTTGGCCGTATCTGAAGACGTCCTTATCCCGTCTCCCGTTAATACGTCCCGTTGCTTTAGTTGAAAGGTCACTAATCAATCCGTTTTGGGATTATTTTGACTCTCTTTTTATTTCGGTTATAATTTAGCGCAATTGGCAATATTCATCTTTTTCAACATATGGATTATTACTTAAATGAAACTGAATGTTAAGTAATGTTACATTAATGTTATTGAAAATGTTACTGAATGTTAACTAATTTTCCAAAATTCTTTCAATTGCTTGCTTTAGCCATAAACGGAACTTTTTTCTAAATTTTGTTGTTCAAGTTATTTTGACTCGGTATGAATCATCCAGTCATACGAAAAACGCGAAACCTTAATTTTATATTATTACTGTTATATTTTTGTTTTATAAATAGTATGATCACGAATGTCTTTACTTAAGTTGGCAATACGAATCGTCAATTTGCCAATAGCTCCTTTCCTATCAATTTGTATACCTTAGTCTGAAAAGCGCGGACTGAGTTTGAATACTAAATAGAAGCTCTTAGTTGTAAAGTGTTTGAAAACTGTCCTTTTCTGTTGAAATCCCTACAGACTCGAGAACCTTTGCATTAAGATGTACTGAGAGTTGTTTTTATTATAACTCAGCGCTATTATATGACACTATGGTCCAGTTTTGGCCTGGCTTGCCGAGTCAGGGGTTTAATTTATATATAAAAAATATATTTTGTGTTTAATAAAATATGTAAAATGTTACTGAGGTTATTGTTTGTAGCAGTTTTTGACTTTCGTTAAGTGAGCTGTAAGTTGCTAAGACAAAATAATTAATTTGACTTTGAACAAAATTCCCGGCCAACGTCGTTGTATTGTCATATTTCGTTCTCGGATCGTAATACTATTCTATGTCCATACATGTTAATGAAATTTTGAATTATGTACAAATTCAGGTTATTAAAATTTGGATGAATATGTTAATGAAAAGGATGCTTGAAAATAAACATATCTCGTTCCGCTCAAGTAAGTGATGCAAAATAAATTCCAGTTTAATTTAGGTTTCGATTCGGCGCTTCTACTACGATTTAATAAGGACCTATTCTGATACGGTGATACAAACCTAAAACGGTTATAAATATATTGATAAATTAACGTTAAGTTAACCTTCATTAATAGTTTCCTAAGGAAAAGTTAAAAATACTGCATAGATTAAGGGCGGTTGGATTTGCTCATAAAATTCTAACATTCTATACAATCTTCAGGTATATATTTATAAACATTTATATTTCAAGATCCGCCTAGTATAAAGTTTCATACAAACGTACTATCCTTTTCAAGCACTTTAGAGTCAAATTCACAAAAATTCTTTCCTTGGTAGAGAAAATTTACGATAAAATTTCAAGTTTTCTACATTTGTAGCTACAAACCTTTATAACTCTTTGTACTGAGTTCTTTCAAGTAACTTGTTAACAAATACCAAGTCTGTTATCTTGAATAGTTAATTTTATTGCTTTTCAAGTCGATAAGGGATCAGTCAGTACAAACTTTAAATTCCCTTATGCTCTTATTGTTATTTTAAAGAATTAAATTTCGCTTTGTATAAACCATTATCCAACACCCTTTTTTTAGTGTCCCATCGTTTTTAAACCGTTGTTACCGACTACTTACGATGTGGTAGTCTTCAAGAGGTGACTGAATAGGCTTTTACTAAGTTAATGTGTCCACCATCTTGGATTTCTTCACCACTTACCTGATGGTAATGGCGGAGCGTTGTGTTGCGTCAATCATTTAAGTACATTATTATTTTGTTATATCCAGACAATAACGATTTCGATTACTCCTTGTTCAGGATAGCTAATAATCGAAAACATGTTCCATCTACTGAAATATCCAAAGGCGTCTGTTGTAACTAACTGTTTTTATAGTGAAAATATTAATGCGGAGTAAACATTTAGTATAAAAGTTGAAAAAACGGATGAAGTCACGTTGCTCGTTGCTACTGTAGTTGTAACCAACTCCGCCTTGAGAAGTAAAAACGAGCAAAATATTTCAACTCGAGACCGCCTTACAAAAGTTCTTTCTTAAAATATCTTACTAGTACTTGGAAAGTAAGTAAAGACATGCGACACATTAATTTTCGACTTTTCAGTTATAAATATAAAGAATTGTATCAAGAATGAAATAAAAGCTGTTGGTACGAAGTTATCGAAAAACTGCTAGTGTTACCGTTTTTCATACTAACTGTACGTTTATTATTATTTCAGTAAATTATTCTTTAGAGTTATTTCATATTACTAAAATACTTTATTGACTATGAATTGAATGTTTATTGTTTATTTGTTACAGCCAATATAAATCTGGCTACATCAGCAATTTATATGCATGAAGTAAAAGTATGTGAGATGTGATCTGATTCTATATCCCATTACATCTATTCCAATGTTAATAGTCGGCCATTTAAGTTTCGTAACATCATATCAACTTAAGAAAGTGATGTATAAATTAAATAGGCCAAGGGAAATAATTAGGCATTTTTCTCTCCTGTGTGTCAAACTATTTTCTTTAATTTTAACCGACTGACTGGTTAAAAAAAGGCGGGAGTTCTATATTTTTTATGTGTGTTAGATCTTTTTTACAAGGTACCGATTGTGATAATTCTTTTACATTAGAAAGCTGGTACTTGTTGTGTGTTCTTATTTTAATTTGATGAAGTTCTGTTTTATAACTACACATTATACTATTAACATACTACAAAGGAAGAAATGAAAAACGTTGAACAAAAAAGTAAAACCGCCTTGATACAGATAAAATAATTTAATTGATCTAGACCAAAGGGACCTACTTTCTAAATGTCCTGTTTCTTTTGCAATTTTACCGTGATGGTATTGAACGGAATGGTAAAATGGTATGGATCTTTTGTAATGTATGTACATAAAATGTGTTGGGTATGTCATTAGGAATAATAGTTTCATAGTTTTCTCAGTATTTGAATAATGATTATGGCCGAATATTAAAATGATAAAACTCTAACTTATAAGATATTCAAGGAAAAACAAAATTTCACTCACTTTCATTTAAAGTTTTTCAGTAAATATTTATCGGTGACAGTTTATCATCCATATTCTGGCAGTCTAGATATTATAGGTCACGCTGATTGGCGTCGTTCCAACCGGTCCATTGCGATGGATATAGACATATCGAAAGTTTGTGACATCCCACCATTGATATACTGCTCGAGGTATTCGACTCAACCATCGATTCACATTGGCAGGACATAACAAAAATGCAATGCTTATTGTTAACTGTATTGTTTATTGATATGATAATATTCAGTTGATCTTTTAAAATATTGTTTTGACAATAAGGCAAAAATAATAAGTTTCGTACAATATAAATTATTCCAACTTTATCGAAATCATACTCGGATCGGACTAGATTTTGGGTTGATTTTTCACCGAGGCAAAGTGATAATGAGTTTCTCAATAAGGTCCGAGGGTTGTGTAAGATAAGTGGAGTTATCATTACGGTATTCCAACTTTCAAGCCACAAATGATATCGGTTAATGAGTTACATCAATCAATATTGTTACATGCATATTTGAATGTTTAAAAATTTGGAGCGTTCATAGCCCAACGGCTCGCGTTGACCGTAATCGATTGACATAAATGCTCATAATCGTTTTCTCAGTGAACAAAACAAAAAACCGACTTCAATTAATTTCAAAGTCATACGCATCAAGTTAAAGCGTATTATTAGAGATAATTCAAAAATTACTCGTCAGATATCGCCAAAATTTAAATGAAACCATATGATTTTTTAACACTATATAAGTTAATGCTTGACTTCTATCCCAAGAATCAAAAAATCTAAGCACCAACTTTCGAATACAAAGAAAAAAACATTGAAAACTCTCAGTAAAAAGTAATTAAGTAACACACGTAAAAATTGAGTCGAATTGAGAACTTCCTCTTTTTTTTTGAAAACGGTTAATAATAGCTATTCAGTATTTCAACATCCTAGCTGCGAAGCTCTTGCGTATTATACTTATAGTATAGGTACACTGTATACAGACACCACTCACAAAGACATAACAAACCTAAAGTTACTTTATAATTAGTTAAAAACTAGTTTCTCCATTATAAGGACCTCGCGTTGAAAGTCTCAACTGCAGTTTCGTGTATGATTACTGCATCAACTGCATACATTTGAGTCACCAGCGTTGTCTAACTTTAATGCGAACGCTATGTACAATCTTGATACAAATGTATCTTACAAGTAAACTCGCTACAGAGCGAGCGGAGAATGTCATTATGAAATAACTACAGTGAAATTTTGTTACTGAAAAATCTGTTAAAGAAGCAATTGAAACTTCTTTTTTAATACGGTGTATTCACTAACTAGTTCTATTGTAATTTGTCCTTCGTCAAAATATTAGGTCTTTGTGAATCCACAAGTAAGCGAACGCGTCCTCTATCTTGAACCACTTAGATTGGTTTGAGCTTTCTGAAATAATTGCGATAAACGTGATCTTTATGTTGTTAGTAAACCCGTCCAGAGACGTCTTATGTTGCTTTTGCCAAGGTCAATGACCTTCCATTTGAAATCCTTTTTTGTATAACAATTATCAATCCTTCAAACTATTGTAATCTTATTGTACTACACAGTTGGTTCAGATGTACATATTTAGTTTATTTAATTATTAAGATTATCCTACATTAATTAAATAGGAAGTTAGCCTAGCTATAATTCATCAATATTTTAAGTTTTAAATGTACGTGTACAGAATTAGTTACTATTAGTTAAACACTAGTTAGTAATTAGTTAATACTATTTCTATGATTATGGAAGGTTTAAAAATTATTATAAGCCAAAATGGTGGGAAATAATTTGAATTTTGAACCCAGTATCCTTCACAATTTTCACTAACACACGCCTAGATGATTATATAATATAAAGATAGCTGCGAAATTGCTATGTAGGACACAGTAAAGTGAGAGACGCCGAGTATAATATTTCATAAGACATTCCACCAAAAGCGACAGATTACTTTCAGGAGAAACAAATAAAAATGTTGCAAGCTACATAAAAGCGAGAAAAACCTGCGAGGAAATATGCATCAAAAACTCATATTTCCTTACTTCGTAGCCGATGAAATTACAAGCCAAACAACTGGTGTGAACACGCAATCGAATAATTCATAAAATTTAAACCTTCCAGGTAAATTACATGCTTTGAAACCACCCTTCTTTATGCGGGTTATTGGGTAAAGGTACCGTTGAATAATTACTATACACGCGATTAATAAATCAACGATTTAGCCAGGATTAAGTCTTCTTATAAGGGTTTCTTGGAAACAACAAGCATTCTTTACGATCATATTTTATAATGGCTATTAGAACCAGAAGCGAACGGGTATTTTAAGGAATTACGAGTGTATGAAACGTTTGAGAATTATTGACTTCGAGCGGGGAGCAATTATTACAATTGACTTGTGTTGAAAGACAATCATGAGAAATATCTTAGAATTTATATTTAAATCGTATTTTATAACCTTAATTTGATTTGTGAAATTAAAATTTGCTTGGGGATAATATTTCAATGTTTAATTGAGAATTCGTTTTTGTAGGTTAGGTAATTAATTGGACACTTTAATTGCGAAATAGGAAATTCCGGATACGATTTTCAGTGGGAGCTGATTATTTATTAGATAAATGTTTATTTACAAGTCGTTGGTATTAGTGATACTTTATTGAAATGTTCATGCCATCTGCGACAAAGGGAATCCTACTAAAGAAGTATGAATGTACTTATAAGCGTTATTATAGTTTATTAAGAAGTTTAAAAGTAAAAAATAAAACAAAATGAATTTTTTTTGAGACTTTATCGTATATATGAAGGGGGGTTTGAGCGAAATTTTTATTTTTTTTTATTAACATGCAAGTTGGATTTATACTCAGATCTGGGAATATGTTTGAAGATATTGCCGTCTGAAGATATTGCCAGGTTTATTCCCGCCTAACCATTTCCTATGTAGATTGAGTAATGAGCATTGTACTGTAAACATCTGTAATGGCAAATCACACAGAACATTGCCATTATACATTGTAAAACTTAACTTAACTACTCTAGTAAATGTATAGTGATAAGGCGATGGTGTAGGTATGTCAAATAAATAAAAAGGCGATGGTGTATGTCAAATAAATAAAAAATAATAAGTATGTAATAGTATAGATGTTTTACTGTGTAAGTACCTACCTATTGTATTACAACTGTTGTACCAAAAAACGTAAAATTTGTTTCCTCGTAAATATCTTACGGCCTTAAATGTTTTAATCAAAGTTCCTTAAACTCTAATATTGACGTTTTAAAAGCAAATCAAGCAATATTCGTCGCGGTCAACATGAATAATGGAACCTTAGCTCCTTAGCTTACGGCTCAATGTCAACGAGATCACGCGCGCCGCCATATTGGATTATTGCGAGTAAATGACAAAAATGGCTGCCGATATCGTAAAACCCAGGCTTCTCATTACAGAAACTTAGTTGCTAGTTCGTGGTTTTGGATTCAGTTCGCTACAACAGAATTTTTCTTGTTAAAATTCCGTTTAAGTTTGTTGTATTCGATGGTGGAATTCATTTTTAAGTTCATATAATATATTTATCCGAACTGTAATATGCAGTACTGGAAAAGGTAAATTGTACACAGTTACCAATGGTCATAGGTGTATCTCGCAAGTGCATCAAGAAGCTGGGTAAAACTGGTAATTTAAGATTGATTATTCATTGTAAGATGTTTTTTATCGCAATTAAGAAAATTGTGGCTTATTACAGAGTTTACTGACTGAAGCTAGGTAAAATGCAATTTATAACGCAATAAAAAGAACTATATACGTTGATAGTCCTATTAAGTACATTGTAAATTGTTCTTACTTCAATAATCACGGTCATTAATACCGAAACCACCCATTGCTGGGCTTGGGATCCATTTAGTACTCATGAATTGGACTAAGCAGGCTAAGAGCATTTGCAGGTTTTATCCTTTTGCCAACAATGTTTAGAACAATGTAGGTACACATTTCTTATGATATTTTTATTCTTAATATCCACATTTGTACCTTCATATTCATAACTAACTAAATATTTTGTAGTGCACTTATAAATTATCGAATATTATGAATCGATATCTAAGGATCTTGTTCCTGATACTTACCTTATATTTGAAGGTTATTTCGTAATTTAATTTCAAGAAAGAAATCTTGTTTTTTATTCTTCAAAGGATGTGTCCCCATTGTACATCAACGTAGATCTGCTACAAAATTCGAGTGCGTAATTATGAAGAGATCAGCTACGGCCCGCAGCGATACAGGTAACACCACGGCGTATTTTCGCCCGCTCGTAATTGAATAACGGCCCCCGTTGGTTCGGCGGATGCTCGGAAAAATAATTACATTATCTTCTGATCTTCCATCCATCTCTTTCGTTCTATCTTTTTTAGGACTGCCTTAACACCGACGTAACTTCACAATATAACTTCAAGTGTCTGCGTGTTAGTAGATATAGTACTTCATGAACGGCGTGATACATAATTTAAGATACAATAATAATCAACAATTTGGGAAATAAATGGATAAACGCCAAATGTAAGGTATCTTTTATATTTGGTATATTTAAAGTTTATAATAGGTCGATATCTGTAAATGTATTTTAAGGGACTTCAAATTGATCTTTTTTGACTTTGAATTCCAATGATTCTTAGTTATCGTAAACGGAATTATTTGAAGTTAAATGAAGAAGAAATAGTAAAACTACCTAATGGACTTATGGTGCATGTACGGCTAAAATACTACGTATATTAGGAGTGGCATATTCTTCAAATATTTCAGTAGTTAGTACATAGAATAATATTTTATTCAAATCATTTAGTTCTTTCTTTATTTTTTCCTGTATTTCTTTTTTAAGATTTTTTATTAAAAAAGTTTTTTTTTATTGTTTCTGATCAGTTTCTATGAATTACGACTGTATATAATGCAAAAAATATACAGAAAGGCCCGAATAAATTACATTCAGATCAGTGATATTGTTGAACAATCTCAAAGTAGGTAACCGTAGGATAAAATAACCATATAGTGTAACGCTTGTTCAAAGTTTGATTAATGAAAAATGAAAAGCGGAGAAATATTCGTGGTATGAAAGACTACTCGTACCGTTGGATTAATTATCTTAATTAACAACTGAGAAGGCAAGAGGAGTTAAAAGTGTAGTCTACGCTGTGTAGTGACCAATATATCACGGAGACTATCTATTGATCGTGCTTTAGCCCGCTAAGGCCACAGTGTACTGGTAATTGTCTATACAAAAAATAAAGATTCTGTGTGTATTATTAAAATAACAGCTTTTTACTAAATGCATATTATGTGTGTATTGACTTAACTGTATTAACTGTAACTGTATTAACTTCAAGTTTTTTTTAATTTACTAACCGGTAACCGAGTCGTCGAGACGATCAGGAAAGGAAGTCTTCAACTGGAATAGAACGATTCGTTTAGTGGCCTACTCAGGCGGGAGAGTGGTGGCTAGCCAGTTAGGCCACACGGAAAGATAATAATACCCTTAGTAATATTAAATACTGTATAATGATAGTGATAAAATAATCCAATTGTAGTATGGGATTGGGATTGTAGCCAAGCATTAACTTATACCTAATTTATAAAAAAAATCCATATGTAGTGAGGCCGGCTACTGAAGATTCTTAATACTTGATCTGCTGGTACGCGATGGATGTCTATATTCTAGACTTTTCCAACACAATATTTTTGTATATGTATTATATTTAGTTGTAAAAATTTATAACTGCAAAAGAAATTTTATTGCTATTAGTTCTGAAGATTACAGACACGCATTTGTTTTATATTATTCCCAAAAGTTCAGCGTGGTGCGATAACGAACGATATTCTTAAAAGTTGAATAAGTATACAAAACTTACACCACAATATATCGTATTCGAGATAAAAATGCACTTTGATATACTCGTAAGCTCGTAACTTGGAACTTGTTAGATAAAAATACTCCATAATAGATGGCAGTAAAATGTTTCAGCGCGGAGAAGAATTATGGCGATGCAATTATTAAACTAGGGATCGATGTCGTAAAAATAAATGATCACTTTTATGGCGTCTACGGGTCCAGTTTTATGATGTGGGAATTTCAGTGGCCCCATAACTGCATAATATTACGCTTATCTGTATTGTTCTCAGACGATGTTTTCTTATGCATGCTGCAATAAATGCGGTGTAGTGATAGAATTGTCACCAGTAAATTTGTATAGACGTTGCATGTAAATAAACTCATAAATCCTTTCAGTGAAATCGTTTTCTCTCCCAACAATGTATGTGAGTAATAGTGTTTGTTTATAGTAAGTGATATGAGCGACTGCAAGGTAAGTCGTCGCTGAATCTGATGCTAACGCGTTGCAAACCGAGAGCAGATAAAAAAGAGACCGAAACTGCAACTGCAAAAGTATAAAATCTTAGATATTTGATACGAGAAATGTGATAATTTACCATGTAACTAAAATATCTTACCACCAAGTACCAAGTTACGAGATAAACGATCTCTTGACCCTTCAAAAACCAAGTATCTCTAGAAATATTTTGCGAAAAAATTAAATGTAACCTTTGATTTATATAGCTGATTCTAAAAGCTAATACCATATCTAATTACTTCACCTAAAATGCCTTAACGTGGGTTATTTACAAGAAATATATATAATGTCCCAGATTTTTTTTGGGTCTACTAAAAATGTTACGTTATGTGGGTATAAGAAGCCTAGGGCGCGCAGACAAAACAGTTCAATAACGTTTTTTCTTCTGACTTCCTTTATAAATATAAATATTTAAGGTTAATTTAGGACTTTAGCTTAATCCCAGCTAGCCTCTATTTATTTTCAGAATCCTTCTTTTATTTTCTCAATGTCTTCATGAATGTCGCTATAATATGCATAAATATTTCCTTAAATCCAACTGATAATTTGTGAGATTAGCGCATTTAAACAGACTATTCAGCTTTATTATATCAAGATATAATTAACATAAATTTGAATACGTATAGAATAAGATAAAAAAAGGATAATAAATAACAAAATAAAGCAGTAAATCTAGTTTTTATTGTTGGTTTTCGAAGAGGAAAAACTACGTCAAATTTGATAAAGTAGTTTTTGCGCGACAAACACGGACACCGGGAAAACAGAAACACCAAAGTAATATTTCAGTTTTCTTTTCATTATGTCACGGAGATTATAATTTTATTTGCCTATCTATTTCTTATTGCAAATAATTATCCATTTTATTTTAATTACCCTTACTTCCCCATGATTACCCATACTTACCTATCACGAATTAATAACATATAGATCTACGGACTAGTAATAATAGGAAATATGTATATTAAGTATTATTGATATTGAAAAGCAAAAATAGAATTGCAGTCTAAATATATTAAAATTGTTCTTCATATTACTTAACAAAAGTTGCGTTAAAATAATATTTTGCTGTTTTATAGTCTCCCAAATACCTAACATAACGACAACATCCGTTTGCTATTTGAAAATAATGAAGTCGGAAGTAACTTTCTAAAATAATGTTATACTAGTAATTGGATTTGATTTTTCTTCATAAGTAAAATAAAATAATTTCAAGGTAAAAACTTCGCTGCTCGAATAAGAGTTCTTGTCTAAGAGCTGCACTTTACGATGCAGCGTGGGAAAAGGAAATTAATATTACAACTTTTGCATAAGAGTTTGTGAAGGACCTCATTGAGACATTGGCAAGTGAGTGGAAACACTAGAAAATTGATCTTAAACTTTATTTTATTTGAGTATAATTATTTTGCAAAACTTTCCGATGAAGCCAGGCATGCTCACTTAAAAATATAATTAACAACGCTTAAGAAGTTGCAGACTTTGCACCAATGAATATTATGTTACGCATTAAAAACTTCGTTAGATTTTTTAAAAATAAGTAACGTATATGGGAATTATTTACAAAAATAAGTATAAATTACCAAATATATTTATTTCCTGCCGATTGGTTTCGGTTATTTCGTTAGGGGAAATATTGGAGATGAAAGTTTTTGGTAGTCAGATTTATGTATCGATATTTGACGGAAGTACTTTTGCTCATACAAACTTCTACCGACATTTATCCTTTGACAGTACTCCACCACACCATATAGGAAATTCCTGTACAAATTTTAATGTGTCTCACTAGAAACACCTCTCTTTCAGGCTGTGCTTTGTCTATGAGTCAGTTAATGGCGTTTTATTAATAGATATTAAATTCATCGGCCTTATAGTTCACATATAGTTTAATTATATTACTCGATCCTATATAAGGTTTTTAATGGTGCATGCAGATGTGTATAAATATGTACATATTTTTAAAGATATCTCCGTGTTTGGTATTTTCATTATAAATGTTGTCCCAGCGAAGAAAACCTCCGCGAAGTAATTTCGAGAATTCTTCATAATGTTCTTAAAACTATACCGTAATTTTCAGAGCGTTGAAAATATGTAGTTCACTATTTTTCGCTCGGAACCATCTAGGATTTACATCGAATAAACATAATTATATTATTATTCAATGATGACTCATTTTGATCCACACGATACACAAACAAAGCAAGCTAAATAAAACCGTTTGATAAAATGATCAATCAACTAACAAAAATAGTAACTTTGTAGCTTTAACGCAACAAAACTGAAGTTGAAGTTTGAACAAACTTTAATCATCTCCTTCGAGCCTTCTGCAGATGAATAGTGAATAACGATAAAAAAGGCATTAACTCTCAGCCAAGTGAAATTACAAAGTTGCACTCAAACCACGGAAAGTTGTCAAATATTTTATACATATAATTTTTTTGTGCGCGTGTAAGCCACTAAACTCTTCCTAAAGGATTGGATCGATTGTGGTAAATTTTTTTATGTGTGGTTAAGTAGATCGAAGCGACAGAGTTAAGCAACTGTTTGCTTCCTCGGTATTTGAATGGGTGACCTTTGTAAGAAAAAATTGTGATCGTAAATAGCAGTCGTCAAGCCATGTCTGAGGCCTTCGGGTAGCATATAATCTTTCGATACTCGGATTGGTCACTAACCTAGA
Organism: Carystus phorcus; assembly: GCA_018248895.1. NCBI lineage: Eukaryota > Metazoa > Arthropoda > Insecta > Lepidoptera > Hesperiidae > Carystus > Carystus phorcus. The sequence goes on from DWJN01000770.1 coordinate 13,913, forward strand.
GAGGTTAGTAGTAGCAATCCGCACTGGAGCAGCGTGTTGGAGTATACTCAGGACCTCCTCAGTAATAAGAGACCGGTGCTCTGTACTGGGTCGTTAATGGTAAGTAGATTCGAGAATTATTTAGATTCGGATACATAGAATTTTTTAAGTAATTTATTTTCTTTATTGTTCAGGAATGAAAATACACCTTAAATATAAGCAGACAATTGGTGTATAGCATATTTTGCAAAATACCATCTGACGAAAATTTCCATATAAACTTCTCCAATTTTAAAAGTAACTGAGACGAAATAAATTAAAAAAAAATTCAAATTCTTTTTTAATAATAACTCTTTTGATTCTTTTGCAAAATTCCTAAGGGGATGTTTAGATCACATAAAACATGTAATTATTCCCGGTCATTGTATGATACCGAAAGGGAATGCCTACTGAAGTTATTTCATATCTTTAATATTCGTATTGTTCATATAAAAATTTGTTAATTTGACTACAAACTCATCAGATGGTAGGAGACGAAGTTGGTGGCGAAGAATGAAATTAATTAATGACCTTTCAACGTGGATAGTCACAGTCTTGGCTGTCCACTGTCTCCACTGTCCAATGAAATTATTTAATGACCTTTCAACGTGGATAATAACAGTCTTGACTGTATGTTTCTCGACAAGGACCGATATTTGTGTAAATGTTTTTTTATGTAAATAGCTGACAAACAACCTGACGAGCCACATGACGATATAGAACGGAGCGGGTTGGCGGAAGAATTTGATTGATATAGAAAGGAAGAATAGAAGGAATTTATCCTTAAGCCTGTTCATTGGTTATTGTCGCACAAGGACATTAGCAACACCAAATCATCATGCATTGCCAGTTAAGAAGGAATATGGAAGAAAGAAAGGGAAAAATATAAATTCACTCATATCAAATTTGCGTACATGTCGCTACGCGTAACACATGTAAACCAATTGCAATTGTGTGGGTATGTAAGGGTGTATTTACAAACTTTTACTTCTATTTCATAGTTTAATATGTAACAATAGTGTGTACAGATAGTAATAGAATGTACATTTATCAACGTAATAAAATAAACTTAGTCTATGAATTGCAATAAACTTCAGTACACGCATGGGGCGAATGTACGAAACGGAACACGAAACAAATTTATGACAAAAGTTATGTAGCTGTATTATTAAAATAATTGTCAATGTTGTGTCAACAATTGGTTTCATAGTATTATTTTTGGTATGGTTAATGAACTATACATATACATTTTTTATTTGTTATAAGTTAATGCTTGACGTCAACCCCATGTGATGGTAAGTGGTGAAGAAATCCAAGATGGTGGACGCATTAACTTAGTAAAAGCCTATTCACTATCCTCTTGAAGACTCCTATATATTATTATATTAGCTTAGCGGCTAATCCTACCCGTTGTCGTAGGTGAACGACAAACGCGACAATGCGACGCGACGTGACGCGATTCGACCCTTCGATTGAAGACTCCTATATAATAATATATTAGCTTAGCGGCTAATTCTTACCCGGTGTCCCCTAGGAGAACGACAAACGCGGCAATGCGACGCAAAGCGTCGCGATTCGACCCGACGCAAAAATATCAAATAATCGTTGCATGCATTCGTGTCCTGCATTGTCGCCTTTATCAGCGTGGTAGCTAATATGGTCATATTGTGTGGCATTCCCAATGGCTCACCTAGCACAAAGGCTTACAATCGATTTCTTAGAAATTCACGACCCAACATCAACTACTACTTTACCACTTACCATCAGGCGGGATTGTGGTCAAGCATTGACTAGTTCTAAATAAAAAAATAACTATTAATTATCTAATTGCGAATGTTTTGAAACTTTTAATACCGATTTAATGATATTGGATTTCTGTATAAACGAATATACGCCTGAACATTTCCCTCTATGTTGACACAAACATTCCCTCGATATGCGGTTATGTAAGTATCAAAAACAAATTGCATTCCTCCCGTCGCCAATATTGTGCCTAACAAAGGGTTGTGAAAGTTATAACAATATAATATACCAATTTGTATTGTCCACTCTCTTTGATTCCGTTAACGTTTAATTTTTTTTTTACAAGTAGTGTCTGCTTTATTTTTTTATGTAAATAACCCACAAATAAAGTGTATTCAAATTAGAGCCGTTTCTGAGATTAGCCTGCACAAACAAACAGACATACAGAGATATATATGACAATGAAAACAACATTATTTTGAGCTCTCTTGCGTATATAATGGCTCCCATTAGAATTTTTAAATATATTTCGCATGTATAGACAGCGATCAGTTATAGTTTTATTATATATTACTAATATATAAAGCTAAAGACTTTGTTTTTTGTTGTGTGTCCGCGACAGCATATTATTATGTCTAGCTTTTCAGGTCAAACCGTTATAACCATTTTTATGGTTATCATAAAATAGTTTTAAAATAATAATGCATATGGCAAAACAACGTTTGCTGGGGTCAGCTAGTTATCTAATCATGGGTCATATAGTTAAATCTATTTGTTACATAAATGTCTGTTATGACTGGAAGTCGAATTCATTAACAACAGTGATAACTTAAGAAATTGCTACAGTGTCATAAAAAGAATATACCTTAATTGTAATAAACCGTTTCTCTGCAAAAACATGTTTAAAAATGAAAGAATACTGTTACAGCATCTCGACGTTCTAATTACATTCTTCATTAAGATACGTTTGGTCTTAGGCAGCGTTTTCTCGTTTACACTTGCCTAATTACTGAAAGAAACCTTGTTATTGTTCCTGTTGCCATTTATATAAAACGTGTTTCAAAATCTGAAAGTTTTTATGAAAGAGATCTGATTTGCACTGTACTCTTGATCATGTCGTGTTGTAAACGGCTTATGGCTGATTCCTTAGAGTTATGAATGCTTTAAGGCAAAGAGACAACGACCCGCGTAGGCCAATGGTTACTATGCCGAACCGCCATTCGAAGGGCTCTGGATTGGACTTCCAACAGGACATAAATTTTAATGTGTTTAAATACGTTTATTTAAAAGTGATTACTTTCTCAAATACTCGTAACCCTTCAGGTCCAAAAAGTTGAATTCTTATTAAGTTGGATTCTCTGAATGTTGAAATCGCGTTAAGTTGAGTAACATAGCCAAAGGAAATATAATCAACGATATTGATATTATGATAATTATTTGTTGGCTAGATAATAATTAATAAATATTCAATAATTGAATGTAATTTTAATTATGATACCGAAATATATATGAGTATTATAACTTTAAATACCAAACGAGGTGTTTTTATTCACTTTAATTTTAAAGCAAATGCGAATTATCAGTTCCTTTTTGAATAGAAAATTTGATACCGACGTTTGCTGTTTCCCTACAAAATATATTTTATAATTAAATACGTATCGGATGTATGTTGAGATTAAATACTTTGTGGTTGACAATTCTCTTGTTCGCAAATGGTTTAAATTTAAATGGTCGTGTAAGGATTGAATCGTTCAGCGATGTCGCTTCTCTCCGCCGCAAATTACGGCAATAGGTTTCCAATATACCGCACATTTGTAACTTACCCGCACCAACTTAGGTAATACTCCCGGATTCTAACCACAGATGTTGTAGCTACTCATTGTATCTATTAGGAAAGGTTTAATCTTCTCGCACCTTAGTGTGGCTCTTTCAAAATGGCAATGGACTCATTGAGATTACGCGTGATTACCCAGGGACTGATTCGGTCGTAATGTTTGTACCAAATTTGTCAAGTTACAATGTCACAATTTTCGTTGTCTTCATTTATTTCCATGAGGAAAATTACGATTTAAATTCACCTATATTACAGTCGTAAATATAAATGTTTTTCTGTAATATCCGATGAAAAAGAGCATTGACTACTGTTGATTTAATATCACGAACTAAAAATGAAAGATACGAAAAGAGTCTAGTATATGAAAAGAGTATTAGGACCATTAAAATCGTTCAAACGCTTTTCACAGGAATAACATACAGTTAATGCTTTTAGCGTTTATTTCACACTTTGGCACCTCGGTTGTCGGCACAATAATAGTTCTGATAGAAGCTAGTGTGCTTGCAGTTATCGGCAATGATGACAAAAGTAACAAAACAACTTGAATTTTCAAATGTTTAAAAATAGTCGAGATTATAATAAAACTTAAACGGTCTTATTACAAAACATGGACTAGCAAAGTACCGGTTTAAACTTTTATTAGACCAAGTAAAATAAACCTTGGCTTAAAGTATAGTATGAAAGATAAAACTATACTTGATAATCATGTATTAGACTTTATTTTGTAATAAAGGCGTATGTCGTTTCTATTTTAACTGAATTCAAAAAGGGTTTTCAGTTCGATTATAATTTTTATGTGTGCTGCCTTTGCCTTCAACCCATTAATGGCCCACTACTGAGCACGGGTCTCTCAACTCTGAGGACGTCTAGAGCATACTCCACGCTGCTCCAGTGCGGATCGGTGGAGTATTAACTTAAATAGTGTAAAAAAACGCAATCACCGAACTAAAATTAGAAATCACTACCCGAGATGTGCCCTGTGGTACACCGTATAATTTCTAAGGGCGCTTTCAAGTGGTCGTACCACTTGTACCACCTACCACTGTGTCGTTACCTTTACAACTTGCTCGGCTGATAGCGACCGACAGCGCACACCGCAATAACTATTTGATGTTTGATATTTGCTCGGTTAAACATATAACTTGATGGTTTGTTAAACTCAAATAATAACTGGAAAGGTTTATTAAAAGCTTGATTCAATTCTGCATAATTATTTCATAAGTTTTACGTATTTTTATATTTGTAAAACGTATTGTCAATGAATAGCTGTTTTAGCTTAGCTTATGAAAGTCAGCTATTTGCGGGTTGTTAATGTCAATTAATTGATTTTAAAAGTAAGTTTTTTTTGACAAGAATTTAATGAAAACAGCTTATTTTAAAATCAGGAATTTAAGTGTTCCTAAATATCTCAATTGAATTTAAAACTCACTTTTTGTTCAAAATTCAATTATTCGTAATTTTAATTGTACAGTAAATATTTATTATTAATTATACGTTTCTGTATTGTTGCAGGTACGTAACAGGAAGTCAATAGCGGATTTGAAGAAGTTATTTTGAGAAGAATAAATTTTAGGGTAGATGAGGAATTATATAAAAACGTTACAATGTGGCTTCTCCCACTTTTTACCTTCAGCTTATCATCAGGAAGACTGTTCGTTTGTCGGCTATTTATATGAAAAAGTATAATTTATTTTACATAATATAAGGTAAGGATTGGCTACTATACCACTTGACAGTAAGGTGGGTTATGATCTTAAGGTAACTCAAATTTAAAAATGAAACTCAAATAATTTATTTCATGTAGATATTTATAAATGTACTTTGTGATGTGTTATGATGAACTGAATTTTTTTGCATCTTTAGCAAGAAACGGCGAAAGTAATATATAGTATTTTTGTCTCCAAATCGTGTTTGGGCATGATTCTTAAATTTTACTAAGACGGAATTAACGTAGTAAAGCCAATTCACTCTTGACTCGAAGATACATTATTCTTCAAATATATTTTTATATCTGACAGATAATTTTATGGCCGTAACCCATGATCCGTTTGTTGTACATATTTTACGATCCCATCTTTGTTGATGTTGGATCATTGACGAAAATGATTTGTCGGTTTGGCAACGATTCAATGTAAATTTTTATTTGCACATTTCTATTGAACAAACGACTTCGAATCATTATAACGTTCCGCTGTAGATATTTAAAAGATTATCATTTTCCTTGTTAGATTAGATGATGTTTGTGTTTTAAAAGTTTTTAAAGAGCCAAATTAAAAATCCTTTTTTATTATCGCTGTTTAAGTAGACGAATAATAAACAAAATATAAAAATAAATAACCAAAGTTAAAGACATACTCAGGCCAAAAACATAAATTCAAACTTATCGTGCAAATTGTTAAACGATAATTAAGAAATAAGCCTCACATCGCAAAATGCGTTTTTTAAGTTTTTCTGTTAGAATAACTGAGTTTTTAAACGTATCTATTCCCCGTTCAAAGGGTCCTGGGTTTGATTGCAAGAGTGGCAAAATTTGAATTATAACTCTAAATTTCTATTCTCGCTCTGGGTGTATGTATCTCTATTGTCCATGGCACCGACGACACAGGAAATTCTAGTGTGGGGCTATGAGTGCTTAATAAATAACGCCACACACACATAGCCCCATACTAGGATATCGTGGCCATGGACAACACAGAAAGACATCCAGACCGACAACAGAAATTTAATTCATCATTCAAATTTCCGCCTCCCAGGGAATCAAACCTAGGACCGTTCACGTAATATAACGTACATACCATATCAGAGGTCTAACAAGCCGCGTTAACTACCAGTTTTCCCACACTACTTTCTATTGTCAGTGGCCAAGCCCGTGGCGCTATATGCCGATCCTGTATAAGAGGCTATCATCAGCCATCTGACGCTAATTTATCTAAATGTTACATGGATTTATGTTTTATCAGCATCTTAGAGAAAATTGATTTATAACAAGTTGTTACTAAGTTATAGTTATGCGAAGTGACGTTAATTTAAAGAAAGTAACCACGGTTGTAGATATCTTATTATTAAAACTAGGTTGTAGTAGATTATGAATCTCCTTGGGAGTTTCTTGCCGCTTCTTTTTTAAAATAAACGAATAAAGACTTTTCTTTCACATTTCTTTCTTTTCCATGTACATATATACCTACCTATATAAGCAAGTTTTATTATTTCTGATTAAATAATCTAACCTAATAATCTAATCTAATAATAATATCTGAATCAAACCTGAGACCGCAGACAGCAGACTGCAAACAGGACTGTGAATTAAGTGAGTGGGTTGTCTAATTTGCATAGTTGCTGTTATTTTTATTAAAAAAACAAATGATATCATAAATATCAATTAGTTATAATTAATTAGCTTATCTTATCGCGTATCATTAAATATATATAATTACTGTTAATGATTGTTGATTATCAATTTATAATGATATCGATAAAAACGAGTCTCGTTTATATTTAAATAAATCATTTTGAGGCAAGTCTATAATTCTGGTCTATACCAATACTAGTAGACTCGGCCACGCGTTGCTGTAACTAAGGTTTACATACTCAATTTAGCCGACTAATTACCTTACACCGTCATCTGTTATAATCATATGGAACTAATTCTTTGTAAGATATTAAACAAATAATTTGCAATAAAATAACATTGCGACTATAAATTGAGATGTAAGCTATCCTATCTTTCAA
>DWJN01000771.1:0-21233 GCA_018248895.1 Carystus phorcus
AGTCAACATATTATATGAAATCGAATTACATACATAATCTACTAATCAAGTTTATCAGGAATGACAGAAATTCTTCCTATGAAAAGGTACTATTATATTAGTTTTAAAAAATGTACATGTTATGTTTCACGACACCGCAGATTTTTAAAAAGGTAAATTTACTCAAAATTACAAAAATGCTGATGGATCTTTTCTGCTTAACAGGGCCCAATTATTAAATTTCACCCCAAATACAGGGCAAGCTTAATAAAACCGTTTAAAAATAGTCAAAGGTTTAGTGGACAACCGTGGGACATTTAACCATCCATTCATGATCAAACGAATGCTGTCACGATGACAAGACTATCAAATAGCCGACATCATCGGACGGAACTTGGAAGTTTCAACGTAGCCAATCCTCCGCCATCCCCGGGGACCGATCAGGTGACCTACTTCCGAAACTAGGTTTGTATTTTGCAGTCGTCTCGCTACTATACTTTCTCCTTATTCTTACGTCGTACCACATCTTTCATGAATTCTATTTATTATTCTGGTTTCGATTCTTTTATAATAGTAACAATAGTATATAAAATAATAGTTAAAACGTGATTATTATGTTGATTGAATGTGATTAGAATAGTTTTTTTTTTAACTTAGTGCTATACAAGATAATATCCCTAATTACTACCAGGGGGTTTGCAGTCAATAACTTATGATATTATGTAAAATACCGTACTACCTCTATACTCGTGTTACAATTTGTTTATATGTTTTGTTACTTCGAAGCATCGGAACGGGGTCTAACAACGACATTAAGTTCTTCTTAAATACGCACCAAAATAAGTATTATTCGTGATATTAAAGGACTGATAAGTAGTGCAACTGATTATTAAGGAGTCTCAATTTTTGATTAAAACTAAAATATTCGTTTGATTACTTTATATGTGGTACTTTATATTGTGTATGCGGGTATTAAGATTGTCCAGTTAAGTAAAAATTGTGCATCTAATATAGAAATCTCTAACATAATGGGTAGGAAGTATGATGCCGGGAGTAAACTACATAGTACTGAACACAAATATCCTCTTCTCAAGAATTATCAATGCAGTAAGAATCATAAAAGAGCCCTGACGTCATTACCAATAACGCTACATCATAATTTACATACCTGCAAATTTATATTTGTATCTCCTAAATAAATCTTAAAACAGCTATCTGTCGTATCAGCTCCAGCCGTCATTGTAGACATTCAGATAGAATCTCATTATTTCATGCTATTCGGAGGTAGAAAGCGATTCCATTCCGATCCTATATTAACTTTCGTTTTCATAATCGTAAATTAGAGAAAGGGAGAAATTATTGCTGCGGAGCTTCGTGATTCGTCTATCGGAGATATCCCGAAATCGAATATTGTTCAGAACGCTCTCGGTTATCATGCCATCCTATCGATAGAATTATTACTATATTTTCGAACAAGACTCAGTATTTATGCATATAATAAAACTAACTGATCGCTGTCTGTATGTCGACCATGGCAAATATATTTGAAAATTCATAATTTGGTAAATTGGAGAATTGATTTTGTCTGTGTGTCTGTATCTGTATGTTTGTGCACGCTAATCTCAGAAACGGCTTATCCGTTTTGAATGCAATAGTTCAATTGTGATGGGCTTCATTTAACATCTAGTCTTTTTTCATTTAAATTGGTTATATACTCGTATGTTGCAGAACAATTTCTGATGGGTCAAATAGGTTCTACTAAAGTTGAAGTAATGATTTTGGTTTCATTCAAGATTGAGTTTAAACTAACCTCATTTCTTCGCGGTGTAATTTGCTGATAGGAAGTTACAGCGCCAGGTCTCTTATAATAGTAATCGCTTTCGTTTCTCGACTTTAACCTTAATTAAACTTAAGCTTAATACAAATATATGAATTACTTTAAATGCCCTCGAGAAGTGATGGTAGATTGCAACATCGGATTCAGGCAAGTAATTTAAAAAACATGCGAACTGTAAACTTTGTTGTAGTGCCAACGACTCAAAGTTAACTGAAATTTAATTAGAGTCGCGTATATCTACAAAAGTTGTGTTTTCAGTTGCAAGGTTCCTTATTAGATTATAATTGAGGTTAATTTGGATAAATCCCGCGTATGTATTACAATCATATTGGGAGTATGAATAGACAAATATTACGGATTCTGCGTCGGTTTGTTATTCTGCTGAAACAGTTCCGAGCCGAACCACGTGGAATAGCGTCACGATCGGAGTACGTGATTGGAATGTTCCTGTTGATTAAACCTTTGTAGGGCAATTTTACTGGGTCGGCCACTGAAATTGCCTAATACTCGGTACCCTGCTGACTTTGACGCCGGACGTGGTTAGGGGTTTGATATTTACCTGGCGTTTCTGTTACTGTACTTCTGTCTATCTATCAGCCCTTTCAAGTCCACTGCTGGACATAGGCCTCTCCTAATTGGTGCCACTCCTCTGTTTAAGGCCCACTGAATCCAGCGGTTGCCTTCTTCTTTAAGTCATCCGTCTACCTGCTCGGGGGGCGAACCTGTGCTCCAATACCGATAATTGTAGTTATGGGATATTAACTTTGATATTTGTTAGAGATAACAGTTCCAAAAACCTTAACGTAATGTTTTTAAAAGCCGATAAACAAGTAGACTTGTGTTGGCCACTAACCCCTCCACCAATCCGCACTGGAACAGCGTGGTGGAGTATGCTCTAGACCTCCTCAGTGACGAGGAGAAACCCGTGCTCAGTAGTGGGCCATTAATGGGTTGAAGGCAAACAAGTAGACGAGCCACTTGAGAAGTTATCGTCGCTTAAGGTTATTAGCAACATCAAAGACATCCTTTTACTCGAAAGAATGAAAAAAAGTATTGGCTCTCAGGCTCCCAGTCGAAACACTAGTTTTGTTATAGTTCATAAACAGAAGAGTAATAGCTAATTAAAGAAGTTCTTGGGAAATATAATAATGGACAGTAATATTATATTATTATAGATAGTAATAATATCATCGTTAATCGAAGCTTTATAAGTAAGACGGTTGGGGTCTGTCTTACGGCCACTTTCTGTCGAAACGTACCTAAGATTTGTATTCCAAGCCGACCCAATAAACATAAGACCTGAACATATTTTTTTTTATTTGAAAAAAGGATTGCAAAATTCTGGTAAGTTCGTGAAAGTCTAAATTCTAATGCACTCAAGATTGTTTTGACTACTGTAAAACATAAGAGGTGTCTGGCCTACGAAGCAATTGTTTTAGCAGTACTTAGCACCTTGCTAACAAACAAGTCTTGACCTAACCCAATGACCCTGCTTTGCCAGAAACAGTGCCCTTTGTCTACCCAGCGACGAGTGCGAAGAGGTTCAACCCTTCTCACACTTCCGAGCCCCTCTGCGTCACTCATACGGATGTGTTACAAAAACGTCACTTCATTACGTTTCCTCCTTGTACTGTGTAGGAGAATATTCAAGTACGCTTAGGACGATACTTCGTCGGATATACTTTTCGTACGATTCATGTTTATATGTAATTTAGTTACAGGTTCCTGTTTTATTCCAAATAAATATGTTGTTATTGAATTAATTTAAAAGAGTTACAATTATACACAAGATATTTGAGCAATAATTTTTTGAGAGCTTTGATTATAACTATATAGAGATCTATTTTTATTTCATTTATATATTGAGGATTCCCAATGGAAGATACACTACGCACTATAACTATAAAACAATTAGGAGCATAATGTGCCTGTCCAATTATAGGCACCTACGAATAACAATGAATATGCGCTTCTTACCATAACCAAAAAATGAGGTGCATATGTGTATTCAGATAATACCTACATGAATAAATGATTTTGCATTTATTTATTTATTTGTAGCATAATGTAATAACACATTAAGACTCATAAACCTGTTTACGAAACAATACGATTTAAATTGAGCATTTTATAAATCACATAATATTCTTCCCGCGGACCGAAATCTTCCTTGAAGTTTCTCTATCTTCTTTCGCCGTTTATTCTCCTCGATGTAAAAGCACCTTTCCGAAACGGTGGTAAAATAAAAAAATGACGTGCATAAGTGTATTGAAATAATACCTATATGAATAAATGATTTTGATTTGATTTTATCTATTAAGAATATCATGAAAGTTTTCCACCTCTAGACACAAATGCATGCATTAGTAATGTTGGCATATTAAGTCTGTTTGACTTCTGACATAAATATCCATAAGGCATAGAAACGAAATTGCAAACAACACCGCAAACAATGGCTCGGAAGACAAACGAACAGTTAGATGCAGTTGAGACATTACAAACATTGTTTCTCTTCATCCATAAGGAAACATCCCAAGAACTTACTCCATCATCTTTCAAGAAAGATGACGTGAAGCAGCACAATACGGAACACAATGGACATAAATTTGATGGATCGACAGAGAGAATCTCAAACACTGAGGCGTTACGTCAGGAGCCAACTAAGACGAGGAGGTAATATCTGTTTATATGTCCGGTTCTCAAGTTTATGGGCGGTGTAGGTTCTCGTGAAATTAGTTGCCATGAGTAAAGTCTTCTGAAACGTATTATATTGCAGGGTAATAAAGGGATAGTAGATATGTGTTGTTCTACATAAGCTATATTTATTTTTTATGGGTTTGAGATTTCCAGAATAATATATAATAATAACAATTGGGATTGTGGGTTTGTTGTAATTTTATTACGCTTCACGCTTTGCTGTCTCAATAGTTACCATGGCAACGAAAGTAGCGACTATGAATAATTATAATCTAATCCGAAACATTCGAAGTTTTAAATTCCCGGGGAAACTTCTATTAAAATAAATATTTTAATTCATTGACTGCAGTCTTATTTCGTGGTCAAAATTACTGATGACTTAGGAAATTGAATTTGTATTTAATAGATTTTGTAGAGTCGGTATGTAATGAGCATCAGAAGTTTTCACGATAGGTATACGAGATTACTTAACTGAACCACTCCTGTGGATACAAAACTTGCTGGCCAAGTGCCAGTTACAGGGACCTTTCATCCTTTATCCTTCTCATATATTGTTGGTTTTTTTTTTAGCTGGTAGTGAACTAAAACATTAACAATGTTATCACTATCTAATCATAGCATAAATGGTATCTGCTAAAAATATGATATCTATGTATAATAAAACTATAAGTGATCGAAAAAGATATGCGGGAAAAACTATTAGTAGATACGCATAGTTGTAATATTTCGCAAAACAACTTACGACACTGAGGTTGGACACAAACTCCCCCACCAAATCTAAATAAAAAACTATTACTATGGGTATTCGTTATTGTAATATTTCACAAAAAACACTAATTCCTCCACCAATTCTATGCTATGCTCTGAACATGACTTGATGTCAGTTTTAATTTAAAATAAGAACAAGCCACAGGTCGGAGTTAACTTCACCCAAGTTAACCTTACAGGTAACGTTAATATTTTTGTCATGTAACTAGTTGACAAACGAGAAGACGAGCCACAAGATGGTAAGATCATCGTTACCCACGTAATCACTGTTTATATCAATTTTTACAGACAAATAATTTCGAGTGTGGGATAAGACAAAAATTTTTGGGAGCGAAGGCTAAATCATGATGTAATATGCCTTATATTTTTACTAGCAGACCCGGCCACACGTTGCTGTAACTTACTGCATCAACTTGCTTGGTTTACATACTCAATTTTGCCGACTCACCGCCATCTGTTAGAATCTTATAGAACTAATCCATTGTTAGATATTAAACAAATAAGTTGCAATAAAATAATATTGCGACTATGAATTGAGATGTAAGCTGTTCTATCTTTCAAGTTGGATCAAACTGCATACGGTGAGCAAAATTTAATTAAAAGCGGTTAAGTAGTTTATTGGTCCATCGCGGACAAACACCGTGACGCGTAATTTATATAATTATATTTAGATGATCTGTTTGAACAATTGCAACGCGTCCTAAGCGCGTATAGTCTAATGTATACTAAACAGAAACTAAACTTGTCGATACAGAAACTAGTTAAGTGGGTCGCCTCGAGTGCTGGGGGGTAACGCCCCTGGCGCCCGATACTCGACACCTCGTCTCCCTCACTTGACGCTCTTCTTGTCATCATTGGCTTGTTGATCCGATGTCAAAGCTGATCTCGATATGATTTATTCCCTTAGCTGAATAGAGATTTTTCCTTGAGATATTCTGAATGGACTCGTAAACTATCGATTTGTAGCTTATTCTTCGCTGGTTTTTACAATAGATTCGTTATTGAGTAGATTAACAATATCATCTTCTGATGTCAAGAAATACTGTGAAATTTTGTTACTTTAGATTTCGGTTTGAATAGGATTTATTTTTTAGTTATTTACTTTCTTTGTTGTCTTTGTCCTAAGATTCCACGTTTTTGTCAATGAAAAACCAATTAATAACTGCACATTATTGTTCAGTTCGGCTAACTTTGGAAAACAAAAGTATTTTGGACAACTAAGTATCTCGATTAGTTTCTGAATTGGTACAAATTATTTTTTATGATCTTGGTATAAGAGTCTGTTAGGTAATCTGCTTGAACATATGTTGAATTTCTTTATTGTTTTAGTTGCGGCGAAATAAATAGGTAACGTTCGAAATTTTAATGGAAACAATACCGCTTTTACCTGTCCTTTATTTTCTCAGAACTTCTACTGTATAGCATCAATATAGATTTATTTTGTACTCTGTACTTTTATCTTCATTCTGTTATCTTCGAGTTCAATCGCTCTAATAGCTTTCTTCTGTTATTCATAATATTTGTATACGTTTAATGCACAATGCATGTATTGTAAAGCCCTTTCAGCTTTTGAACCGCTAGTCTTAATTGCCGTTAATGATGCAGCAAATGACCGTTATCCATCAATATTGCAGCAAAAGCGCTGCGCAGCATGTTTGTCCTCAATATCGCGGTATTGTGTTCATCCCAAACAATATGCCGCATTATTAAACCTAGTATCGCTGCGGAATTTTTTTATCGCTGTTCTGCACATGTGTAGAAATATCGTTATCGCTAATAAGGCCAGGGCAATATTAATCGCCGTTTTTACTCAACACCGCAGCTGGAAGGATAGTATAACTGTACTGGGTCCGATACTGGAATGCAGTTTTGTGGTCGTGTCTTTATAACACTTCTTTATCCTAATGTGGATTTGATACTGTTATATCGAATTTGGTAATAGTACAATGTATCAACTTTTATTATATTGGAATAGGTGTTTCAAATGTTTTAGGACAGTGCTACAAAATTGATTACTTAACGTTACACACTTATAGGTCCACATTATGATTCCCTGTGTCGTGGTTGAATGGACACACTAAAATATACACCCAGATCGGGCACAGAAATTGAAACTAATCATTAAAATTTCTGCCTCGCCGGAAACTGGAACCATTCGTACTGCGATCCAGCTTGTTGAACATTGTGTTACATACAATATCACAAACCCTTACACATTCATATTCCAGTATTATTCCCTGTGTCACGGATGGCATGGACAATATAAATAACACATTACTAATATCCACAACCTGAGAGTAAACATTTATCTGTGCCTGGAACATTACAAACTAGGATTCAAAGCTCTTTATTTTTTGTATTAACGTCCGAATAAAGAGTATTTAATAGTAGTAAGCCCATTTGATGGTAAATAAACATGATATCAGTATTATTTAGGGCAACATTGGTATATTATCAGAAAAGAGAGAAGCGGTGTCCATTTTTGACGGACCACGGATACTGGCATCAACTAAAGCGATTGATTTTAGAAGTTAGCTAGCCGGGGTGAAATTTTATGATTTTGGACGAATAGTATAAGTTGAATTTGCAGTCCTAGCAATATAGTCTCAACCAATGTTTACCAGGTTGCACCACGAACAAACGAGGATGGAGTAAATAACCCAAAATTGGTCATGATATAATTAGTGCTTACATATATTTGATTAATTTAAGTTATACTTTTGAACCGATTGGAATCGATTGAGTTATATTTGAGTCTAAAAATCAGTATGATCAAAATCTGTTATAATTTTTTTTTTAATCTTTGTTCATTGCTTATTACTGCATCTGTTATACTTTTACGTTTTGTATTATATTTCATATTTAACACTTGGCTATTGACTGGTAATTCCACATTTCCATTTGACCCAATCTGTTTTCCAATCTAAAGCCGATTTGATTGTACTATTAAATACGATTTGATTTACAGATCGATCTTGGGAATGAGTCTAAAGATTAGAACAAAGTGAGACTAACCGCCAGTTTCTGAAAGGCTTGTCAAAATTTCGTTCATATTACACGCATATTAACGTGAAAGTTCTATGAAGTCAATTCGAGTTTTGAAGCGTTGATTAGAGAATAATTTCTGAATAATCATGCTTTTTGCAACCCAATTGATGTTTGAAAATAGATTTGACAGTGAATTTCTTAATTTTTTCGTTGATCAGCCTTTCAGAAACCGGCCGTAAGTGGGGCAAAGTCGAGCAAACAGCTTATCTCCGCATATCGATTGTCATTCCCACACTCGATTGTGATAAATGGATTTCCGATTCAAAGGCGGCTGTTTCCGCTGTAGGCTTAGCGTTTTTTCGCAACTAATGCTATGGAATTTCGTTGTGGGTATTCATCACCAAATATACCAAAGTAGGTGTAATGCTTTTGAATATGATTTTCATATTCCATTTCTAAATATTATTACACTGGCGCTTGCGTGTTGGGCGTTGTGTAATGCTTTAATTTAATTTTTTATACAGTTCTTTTAAATAACTATATTACTGTTTATTTTCTATTAAGATATTTAATTATACGTGCAACTATGTAAGTTACGTATTGTTTATTAAATTACATTATTTGTTTTAAATACCATTTATTTAAAAGGTACCAGTTTATGAGTACATGAATAAATTATAATATTAAACTTGAAATACTATTTATTATTGGAGCGTGTTTCTCTCTGTCTGAAACAACAGATTTTCTTCGAATCGATTTTGTATTAGATAATATTAATAGTTTACTTGCGTGAATGTATTCACTAAGATTTGAACACTGGACTTCTCAGTAGGAGGGCGTGATTTCTTTCTAATAAACAATGTTGACATTCAAAACAATATCTTTTATATAACAATAATTTACTTTTAAATAGCTTTGGATTACTTATTTTATAGTTGCAAGTTTAACTAACAACAGTCGAATTCAGTAGAGCAACGAGATGACATCTAGAATTTATTAACATGAAGCAACCGAGATATTCAACTGCATCGATGCAACGAATCAGCTCAACGCAATGAACGAGCTCAGCTCAAACAGTCGCCTCGCAACACTCGGAGCGTGCACACGTACCGTGTTCCGTCGTATAATACATTTCACGCGTTCGTTTTGCCTCTTACAAATCGAAAAACATTCGATTGATTGATAACGTTGTTCTTTACCATTGTTTTACTGTTATCTGATTTTGTTTTTAATCTGTGGTTAGTGCGTGCATTCCTTATCTCCCCGGTGTTTGTAAACGATGGGTGATTTTATATTTGGAACGTTTATTTTCTGACGTGTTTATAGACAAACGCTAGTGTCGATTCCGAATATCGAGTTGTTACTGGTGTTCAGTTTTGAAATTGAAGTTTGTGTGAATCTTTCTGTTGTGCTAGTGATGTGATTTATCGGATACAATCAATATGTTTGGAGTTTTTATCAAGCGTTGGAAACCTAAAAGGTAACATGTATTGCATAAAATTTACCTATAGTTAACGGTGACATTGTAAGTCGATGTAAATATAGGTTACTTAATTATAATGAATTAAAATAACAATTAAAGGAAGCGAAAAATCGATTGTTCGTAATTCTAATATTCCAGAATATTCAATTAAGCAAGTTTTGCATTAGTATACTAAATGAATAATGAAACTAAGAGAAGTTAATGTACCTAATATTCTAATAAAAACGTAATCTAGGTGGAATTGTAAGCTATTAGCGGCTACACGCGTTTCTTAAGTGAGCTATAACAATACTAACTCAAAAGTTTACCCACCAACTTAGTAGTTAATGCGAATTACGTTTAAAATAAACTGCATTTCGCCTAGGCAAATAATTTAGCTACTAAGTAGGTACCGAGATATTGATAATCTAACATTCTTATAATATCGATCATACCTTTGACAATATTCAACGTGAACAGCATAGTAGTGCTTAGTAGCAGTTAATATCGAGTACCTACTAGATATTGATATCAAATTACCTATTATCCTATTATTCAAGGTATTGTGAGCATAAAAATGGTTATATGAAATCGTTCTTCATTTCGAAAAGTTAGTTCTACAAAAATATTGTATAAAGAAATTTGATGCCCTATTATTAAATAATATTTATATCGTCCTTTATTTAAAATCTAACGGATTTGGCCTGTAAGAGTTGTTTTCATTGTTAAGTATTTAAAAATGTTAGCTGTATAAGAATAGTTACAAAAACGATGACACAATTTAAATTGCAAGGGTGTTTAAAACTTTATAATACTTCTAATGTAAGTCATATTGGATGTCTTACAATATATTCATGATAAATATTTCATTTCCTATAACGCAACGTACTCACGCTTCAATCAATTTTTAATCTTCAACGCCAGTTAAGTTATGGAAAGTAATTATAAACCGCTTTAATCTAAAGTTGTTAATTATAAGCCTATAATAAATGCTACATACTTAAATGTACATGCCGACACCTTGTCTCTGTTAACTGTAGTTTAATTCATTTAAACTCTTCCCTGGTACCATCGTAATATACTTTTCAACGATATTATTTATATTTAAAATCAAGTATGATAAAGGTTATTTGCAGTTTAGATAGAACCTGTTTAAAATAAGAACAAAACATTCAGTGTTGTATAGATCACATCTGTATTTATGTTTCCTGTTTCCCGTAAAAATGACGTCATTGCACATTGCATCCAGGTGAACGAGCTATCGAATATCGATTCGTCAAGTTTCAGTATGCATAATGCATGCAACTGACTCTGTGTCACAGTTCTATCTATTCAAATCGATCGCTACACCGCTGCTTGATTTAATTTGCAAGTATTATAGTTAACGTGCTCTCCTTGAGATTTACAACGGATTTATTAACACTAAATACACGAATGCTGGTTAAAAATCCTCTTCTTTTTAACAGATAACGACTGGATTTAAAGGGAGTACTGTAGAGTAACTGTGACTTTTAGATCACAATATAAGTTCCTACAAAAGACTGTTCCCCATTGTTTGAAATTCGAATATTTGTTATTCTACTACTTACTACGTAAATCATATACTTATTTCAGTTCATACAAAGTTCTAATATAAAAAAAAATAAAGAAAATGTTTTTATAGATATCACTAAACAAGAATTGACGTTGTAGCTTCTGAGCTATTAAACAAGTAAATCAATGATTAATGAATGAGAAAGAAGTGATAAAAGTATTTTCCCTTACCCCGTTTGTATAGATAATACTAGACCAAGGACGTTTTTAATATTGGATGTAGTATAGTAATCACAGAGCGTTTGAACTTAAAAGTGAAGTTGTATGTAAGGACTTTTATAATTAAGTCTTTTGAGGTTTATCATACATTATGTTCAAGGCCTACCCGCATGTAGATTGCTTCCGTAAACTAAAAATAAACTAGTCTATAAATGTGATGTCAACCTCGTTACATGGTAATATAATCATTTATTTTATAAAAAACATTATATATAATCGCAGGCATGTTTTTTTAAATAATAATGTATTATGAGTCTCAGGAAATTAAATTGGAATGATTTGGTGCTCCTTTATTGTTATGATAAAATGCATAAGTGAATTCTCTTGAATCAGACTGATTCCCTTTAGTTTTTATTTCATCTGTACGAAAATGTTTTTGCTGAGCTGATAAATCTCTTCTTTATAAGAAGGGGGAAATAGTATGTACAATTCCTATCTAAGGGTCTGTAAATATACCAGAATCCTAGTCTATACTTATAAAGAGGTAAAGTTTATGAGTTAGTCTATAGGAAGTACAAAGTTCCTTTTTATTCCGGAAAAATGTATACAGTTCCCGTGGGAAACTTGCGGACGGATAGGTAATTTATAGCACGGGTATCCAACTTCGTATATTCAAATAATATTGATAAATAAACATAATAACCACTTTATTCAGGTCCTGCAACCAAATTCATTACCACTGTAATCCAATTACTCCTGCAACCAAAATCACTTTTCAGAAGGGAAATCCTCAATGGTTTATGGTTTTGAAAATGCAAAGGCAAAGCTCCATACAAAAGCTAATATTTTATAAAATTACACGATACTTTCTTTATAGGTAGAACAATGAACAAGTGCCGCTACGTAGAAGCAACATTAGCCTATATAACAAAAATCGATTAAATAAATTTGAGCTGAACGTTATAATTGAACTATTTAAAATATCAGTGTTAAGCGACTTAAAACCTTAGTACCGAAACACAATGAGGTAGAGTTTAAGTTAACTAAGTTAAAATCAGTGCTTACCAACTTAATTTATTAAATTTTGGCCCGTTAGATCTGATAGATTTCGAGGATTCAATGAAGGAGAGTAATTTTGAATAATAAGTTATTATAACGATCTAAATTAAATTGAGCGCATAGGTGGATTATCAAAGGTATTTCTTTTAAAACGTCCTCTTTATTACTTCGACCGTCGGGCTCATACATAAGGAAAAGCCTTAGGAAGCAAAAGAAAGCAAATGCGTTGAGACGTAGGAAAGCAAGGTTGCTAGCTTTTTTACTGCAGAACCTTGCAGAACTAGTTTAACTTAAACCTGTCGAGATGTTTCTAACTTGAGAAGTTAGATGGATGCCTGTACGTTTATGTACTTCGTAACAAACGCCAGTGGATGAAAGTTGAAATCCGTACGTACATAAATCATAGGTTAGCTTAAGTGTAAGTATTAAAAGACTTTCTTCTGTTACTCTGTACTCGTATATTACTAGATGAATTCGTTGTGTAGAAGTTTAAGGTTGTGACTATATTAATTTGGAGTTAGAAAAATGTTTTAAATCACGGCTGTATATCATGTTATTAAATAATATGAATTGATTTAAGTATTACATTTATTTATTTATTTAACCTTTATTGACCACAATAAAATATCACGGTACAAATGGCGAGCTTAATGCTCAAAGCATTCTCTACCAGCTAACCATTGGACTAATAAGATATGCACGAAAGGCGGTCGGGCGGCCGCATTTATTATGTTCGTTTTAAATTAAATTTTTTTATGACGTAAGCAGGAAAACGAGGAGACGGGTCAGCTGATGGTAAGTGATTACCGTCGTCCATGGACATTAGTTACAACAGGGATATAACCAACGCGTTCTCGGCAAAGAAGGAAGCGATTTTTATATTTTTTTAAATACCAATTTATCTTCGAAATACAATATATGCCAGTGCCCACATTTTACTTTTTAATTAAATTGTATCTGTTGTTTTTGCCTGTACTATGTCATCAAGGAATCAAGTCGGACTAACCCGGCAGAGGGCGCGGGGTCGTAAAACCACTTCCCCTACCAGTTTGGATTGTACGTTACTGACACAGTACGTACGA
This sequence comes from Carystus phorcus, assembly GCA_018248895.1. Taxonomy (NCBI): domain Eukaryota; kingdom Metazoa; phylum Arthropoda; class Insecta; order Lepidoptera; family Hesperiidae; genus Carystus; species Carystus phorcus. The sequence goes on from DWJN01000771.1 coordinate 13,625, forward strand.
GCAGTGTGTTACAAACACTTCTTCTTTAGATGTGGGTGCTAACTAAATTGCTCTTTGATTCATTTAGCTAAAAAAATAGGATTTCTTTAGACCTAAAAGTAACATTAATATAGAAATTAAACTTGTCAAATTAAAGAAGATTTTTTTTACATTAAGCATGCATCTTTATTTTTTAGTTTGTGTTTTGAAAAGCAAGTTATTTTAAACTATTATTTATTTTTAATTTTTTAGTTCGATTTATGTAAAAAGTTTTTAGTTTTTTTTAATCCCGTAATTTGGACTCATGTTGTCTACCTCGGATTAATTACTGACACAAGATAATATAAAATATTCGAGGAGGGGAGGCCAGAAAACTACAAATAACGAATTCTTTAATAAGAATATCGGGACGATTCTTTCATATTATTGAATGGTCATCGGTCCTTGATAAGTATGCAAAAATTCAAATAAATCCGATATTTCAAAGTTGGTCAAAATAGCGTTCAAAAATTCCGTTACGTACAAAGATAGATAGATACGACCGAAGCTAATAAAAGCGTGTTTAAAATATATTACAGGGTCTATCGTCGTTCTTTAGTCGTTTGATAATATCACGGTTTAATTAAGAAATTTCAATTATGTTACAAATAGCTCATATATTTTCATCAAGGATATTTTAGCTAAAATATATTCAGCAGACTACAGTTCCGTCCAATCTAATTTATTTTTTATTCCTTACTGGAATAAGAACTTGATTAATGTCTGCCCTTGTTTCTACTCTAATTTCAATGAAAAATTTCCCTGGCGGCCTATATCACTCCTCGTTTTTCAGAATTTAGAAATTGCTTCCACTTTTTCAAAAATATAATGGTTATAGTCATATCAGCTGTATTTTTTTCGCATATTCGACTGCATATAACGCGTAATATATTTTTTGTGTAAATAACGTAGCCGACGAGTTTATAGGAGATTGTCATTTCCTGTTGACATCAGTTAAACAGAAGACATCGCTGCGTTTCTGGCCAACCAAAAGAGAGAAATAAGATAGTTGTTGTTGTTCTTGTTCTCAAATAAGTAGCTGGAATACTTTAAGTAGTTTAGTGACTGTCGCATGCAAAACGCTGATGACAAGCCAGGCAGGTGTCACGGAAAGTTAACACGAGTAGTACTAGTAATATTAACGATGTACCACAAATCAGGGTATTTCTTCACCTCTTATGATACCCTGATCAGTCCAATCCAATTTCAAAAACATTAGAAGCCCGTTCTCAGATAGCTTCGCTTAAATAATATTAATCAAATGACTTACAACATATTTTACAATACATAATACAGAGACAATAGTTTCTTATTTATTAGTGTTGGTAACATTATTGTTATTAACATAGAAGTTTAGTAAGGTCTAATGCCTTGACGTATTATGTTTAAGTCCATAATGAGTTGAGTTAATGCTACATTTGCTATTATCGTCTAATGAACCAGAGATATAACCTTCACGATCATATTGCTGCATATCGGAATTTATTTCGAGATTACCATAAAGATACCGTTTTAATTGCGCCGTCGTCTTAGTAATTAGCAGCATTTGTATTCAAGTTACAATGTATTTACGCCTAATTAGATATAATATATCGATTATTATTCAGATGGAAGATAAATAGTAGTTTACAACATTACTAGATAATTGTTTAAACGTAAAAAGAATTTTAGGTGGACATGTATTTACAATTCGTTTTAGAAATTGGTATTCGCTAACCGCTTTAATTTATTTATTTTACTAAAAACGTGTCTCGTGCCTAGAAATAACTTGAAGGAAACAAATTAAACTTATAAAAAACCTAATTAAGTTTTACGTCAATAAAAATATAGATTATTTTGAATAAAATAAAAATAGGTTATTAAAGCTCAATGTAACTGCTTCGCATTGACACATTGCGAATAACAGTTTCTTCATTGTCTGTTAATTTAATAAAAGTCAATATGTTTTTCTTGTACCTTATATGTTATATTATTTGCTAAATATAAATATTCGCCGTTAATTTCTATTCTACGAATAGTAGTACGAACGAGTAGGTGATAGGCTTAAAGGTGATAGGATAAAGATAATTATGGTAAAGTAAAAATGTATCAACGGCTGCTATTTTAAATAGTTTCAATCTACATATTTTAAACACTTTTCAATTCAATCTTATATACTTGTATTTCCTGAGTTAAATGTACCTACCGTTAAAAACATTATTTCGTCGGCATCTATTTGAGTATCGCTGCTTGCTTTTAAATTATACAAGACAAAATTTTCATACCCGTATAAATTATTATTTATTTGTCAACTCAAACAGCGCTTTATTTTATCGGACCGGCACAAAGTTGCAGCTATCGTGGGCGGTATTAATAGCATCAAAGTATCAAGCACGAAATGAAGAATCCACGAAATTTCCGTATTCCAAATAGTGGACATAAATTAAAGCTTTTCTGACGTTTGTAGCGCTGCTTCACGCTTATGTTTAATTTAAACTGGACTATTGAATATTGCGACTACCGTTTGCTGCGGCAAAGAAAATGAAATGTTGTAAAACATTTGCGAATATGATGTTTGACTCGAATTATAATACTTAAAAATACTATCTATTTTAAGTATTTTATGAATCAACGGTTATATAGTTACTTAGAATAGTTATGAAACTGTAAATTAAAAATACGTAAAGTTTGGTATTTTTTATTTTAAATAAGTTAGATTCACAAAAACAATTATATGATTCTACAGAACCTTGCCTTAACATTTATTCGAATGTGGAAACTAAGATATAAGTTTCCTGAAGCGAAGCCAGGACGGTTACTAGTTATCTAAAAAAAATAGATTCCAGTGATTTATTTTAAATTTCAAACACGCGTTCTTTTCGATTAATTATAGTGAGCCTCCGTAATCGCCAGTGGTATGGCTTTGAAGTGTGGCTTAAAATTATTTTTTATTAGTCACAATACTCTTTCTTCGAAACAGACTCAAGTAAACTATCATTTCTCGTTCACGCAATTATAAAAACGTCACTTCTAATTAGAAACATATTGGATATTGCACCACGCGTCCAGCTGTATGTCATCTTTTTTACTGCATTGTTTTTACAATTTGGTATCTCTTTCTTCGTTCATATGGTTCCATGAATAACGAGTTTGGTACGAAAATCTCTCCTATCTTTTGTTTATTGTTATGTTCTGTTGATGCTGGTACGAATTTTGATCGATTCTACTTGACCTATAGCAAGTTGGAATTTAGAATGCTTTTGTTGAGGGATTTATTTTACATCGTTATTAGATTTTTAGGGTTTTATTTAAATTTCAACTATAACTTTAAGCTTAAAAATTTTCAAGCGATAATAATATTTTTTTTTATTTTATATGTATAATTCACATGTTCGTTGTCTCTTAATGTAGTGTTATTTATATTTGACATGAATATATTTAGAAATCTAATGTCCCATCGAAAGCGATGTCGTCAATTTAAGAGAAATACTAAAGTTAAAATAGAAATAGGGCAAACTGTTCACTTTTCTGTATACGTGATTCAATTTTGTTTTCCTCAGTATGAAGCGCAAAAATGTATTTTGGGCATTAGATAAAACGAGTTATACAATGTCATTTGTCACAGCAAGTCGTGTGAATATGTTTTTGTAAAAATCCCTCGTTACAATGATTCATGTCGGTCCATGAAATGGAAGAAAAACATTTACATTTAGATCCTGAGTATCTAAATACTTATATTTGGAATATATTGCAGTCAATTATACAGCAAAGAATTAATTTCGTTTTAGTGATATTAAATTATACAGATTGGTGTGATGTACATATGTATTATAATTGTATTATGTTCTTGCATACGTTATTAATTCAGTTATCAATTAATAATCTGTAAGAATATTGTAAAACCTAACACATATGTTGTTCCTAAATATTTATCACTAAGTAATAGATAAAATGGCTCTACGCTTTAGTACAAATATTATGAAGTTACATATTAATATTAACTTTTAATTTTCATTTGTGTACAATAAAGAGTATTCTATTCCATTCTATAAGAATACTTTATTATAATACAACGTATTACAAGGTCTCAATTATGAAATCTAAGTTCTTACCGATTTTAGCGTCAATATTTTGTCCTTTTTCGGTCATAATGTATGGTGAATCGTGATATACCTACTATGATACACTTGTATAATAATATTTTAATTGATAATTGAGTTCAATGTAAAATATTACATTGATGTTAAAGGTACTCGTTCCTACGAATTTCTGTAATCCCTTATTCTGTATGTACAAGATAAATAAATATAAAATGCGTGTTCTCGGATCGTAAGGGGATTCATAATACGGCCGAGTGACTTCGTGAATGATGAGGGAAAGGAAAAAGAATATGGATAATGCGAAAATTAAATTTTCTAACAAGAAATTAATATAAACCAGCAAGTAATATATTTCTCTGTCAAAAACTGTGCATTTAGACTCGGAAAAGCTTGCAATTCTTCATGGGGAAATTGCGCCAGCAACCCGGAAAAAGGGAATATGCGAAATTATTTCAAGTGGAATAATTTATAACACGATATATCATTACATAACAGAACGTAGTATTATAAAATCTTTTAGTGCAGCAGCATTTATTTAACACTAACGTTTAGGTATATACAGTATACACTAGTCAGAGGGTGTGAATCGGAAGATAATAAGAAATCGGACCTTCAAGTTAGCTATATAATTTTAAATTGATTATATAATAATCATAATGATAACGATAATGTTCAGAATAATAATAATGATAGTCGCATATTTAGAAAGGTTTAAAAGCCAAGTCAAATTGAATTAAACTTTAAAAAGCAAAATATCGTCGTCAAAGGTGACGTTTTGCAGTCGCATATCAAGTAAGACTGCAGATACTGTAATGTGGTTCTTCTTTTTTATGAACTGGGATCATCTGACAAAGGTCAAAAACCATTAAGGAATAGATATTGCAGCTCTAAATAATAACCATGTTCTAATAGGCCTGGCCGAGGCTTTTCAGCCAGGTTAATTTAAACGGGACGCTTTCTTTTACCATACATCTTGCCTTATATAATTAACTACGGGTACGTTCTTATAGCCGTATAAGTTATAAGTATGTATGAGGCCTAAATATTTGTTTATTTTATTAATTGTTTTTTCATGTACTTTTCCAACTTGCTGCTTAACTAACACATTTCAAATTAGTTTTTTTTTTATCAAAATATTACAACAATATATCATATTTCAAAAGATTTTTTATTCAACATTGACCTTGTGAGATTTTACACTTCTATTTCAAAATAAAAGAATGAATAATATATGCGATAATATCTACTCTTTATTCAATCCATTATACTCAACTTCAGCAACAACGTTTTTTTCCTCTCAAATTATTCCTGTACACTCAACAAACTAAAATTACACTTAGATTTTTTTAATACTATATGTTTATGCTATATTTATTTTCTTGGTTCATATATAATACCCAAGTTATAAGCAAATATTTCAGACGGATGGTTGTCAAAAATAATTCATCCGAATGTATTCTAATCCAAACAACAACAAAATAGAATTATAATAATTTACGTACATTGAAGTTCATTTGCAGTGCGATCACGAACCACTCTATGAAACTTGACGAAGGCTTTTTGGCTGGGGAAAGTTTCCTAGCAACGGCAATGTCTCGCACATACAAATGACCGCAAATAGTGTGACAAACGTCGATCGTTGGATGGAACTACACCGTAAATTAAGTCGTATAAATACGGGAAATTACTCTAGGAAGAAAAAACTTTTGTTAGGAAAATCAAAAACCTTTTTATTAAGGTCCAAACTTGTTGACTATTTTTGGCTTATACTGAAAAACGTTGATACGGAAATACCTCTGAATTGTGCAATAAAGAATATATAGACTTTTATCTTTTAACCAGTAAGTCAGAAATTTGTACGACTTCGTAGCAATAACCTCTAATAATGGTATTTAAATTTATTTACTTGCAGGCCCAAGCAAGCTTAAAGAAAAAGTGCTCTTATTCGAAGTCAAACATTTCATTCCAGAGTTATATCTTTTCTCTCGGTTCTTTGTTTCGCTATTGGCTATTCATTTCGTATAAAAGGGTTTCTTTCTTTCTAACAACAAACACTTCTGAAGTGTAAAGGGCCGCCCAAAGATTCAGCTGTAACGGTTTTATTACTACCAGTTCCAAACTTCAGCTCCGTTTGGCTGTTTTATTGCTTGTTTTCCTCATATTTCTCTTTTGTTTGTTTTAGTATCCATCAGAAGTAAAGATTTCATTTGAATAAAAAGATTTTTAGATAGATAGAAATGTTAGAGTTTATAGTCCAAGACTTGAGATTATATTTCATGAAATTACTCTGTATTTTATTTCTTTTGACTTAGCTCTCAAAAGCTCGTTAAAAGCAATTCCCTAAGGTTGATTGGCAGTAAATTCTTCTAATTTAGTCGTACTTAATTCCATTATAATTTGAGAGTTCCAAAATTAAAAAAATATGGTTTCTAAGGAGCTAAAATCTTGAGTACAAGCCACTGCTCATGTTATACTTTACTGATAAACAATGAAGGAAGAACTTTTTACCTACCTGATTAGCTGAAGCGACTGGCTACGTCATACACTCCACTTTCCAATATCTTCTATGAAATATTTATAAATGTTTTCGTCGCAGTATAAGAAAGTCAGAAATAATGCGGATCCCATTTTTCCTTGGCAAGCAAAACATCGGTGTTACCTTTGATGATCCTAATGTCTATTGGCAACGCTGACAGCTTACCATAAGGAAATTCATCGGCTCGTTTGCCGGATATATACACAAAAAGAAAAGTAAATTGTTAATGATCAGCTAAATACCTATTGATTTTATGTGTCAACGTAAATAGTACAAAATGGGGAAGGCGGCTGCCGAACTTTGGAAATAATTGGCGCCAATAGAGTTTGTGACATTGTGTTGTATGATATGGCATTATTGTAATTTTCATTATATCTCTTTGGTTAGTTTGTCTTCGGCATAAATTATTGTGATCACATAATATCGATTATATATTTGACAAGATTGTAACCAAATAGTTTTTTTGTGATTCGTTTATAGGTAAAAATATAGGAAATCACTTATTAAAAAAGTGAAAAAGAAGATGGGTTATGTATGAAAAATATAAAAAAACCAAGTACGGAATGACGTTGTAATACCATGAACAATGTAAATCACGTACACTGTACACATCAGTCCAGACAATTTAAATACAAAAGTTACTATACGATTGTCTCAAACTCCAGTAACGCCATCTGTTCTGGGAATTTAGCTTCTGGTGGTATATTAAGCTATCGTCAAATATCAGTCGTGAATTTACCACGCAAAGCATCCTCACGGTTTATGAAGAAGGATTAAAAGCGATAAAAACTTTGAATACTTAGGTTGATCACATAAATTCACACTGAAGTAGGTTGCAATATTAAGCCTCCTTAATAAGGATTCAACAAAAGAACAGGCACAATTGTACTTATAATTAGTGTCACACGTACAATCCTCTTTTCTATAAATAAATTGTTCTTTTCAATAAAACTTCAAGAACAATCTCCACAACGAT
>DWJN01000772.1:0-21225 GCA_018248895.1 Carystus phorcus
AGTTACATACATAATCTACTAATCAAGTTTTTCAGGAATTACAGAAATGCTACCAATGAAAATGCACTATTATATTAAAAAAAAATGTACATGTTATGTCTCATGACACTGCCGGTTTTCAAAAGATTTACTCAAAATTACAAAAATGCCGGTGGATTTTTTTTGCTTAACAGGGTCCAATTTATCCTTATTAATATACAATATAATGTAGGTTCTCTTTACAAAGTAAGAATTAGGTGAGTTTGTTTTAATTGGCTCAGTCGTTGAAAGTTTGCACGCTACGCAAAAGCTTCCCTAAACACTTGCAAACTAACTTAGTGACTTCTTTCTAACAATAACAACTTGCCGCCAACAACTTACTTCCTAAACACCGGCGTGTAAATGTACACAAAATATATCAAACTTCCTACAGCGACCTCATTACAACTCGATCACAAGTTGACATAAAGGGCTTTCAACGCTTCATAAATATACCACGCCTCACCACACGAAAATTCAAGCTCTGGTTTACCAAGCCAAAGTTAATCAATTATATTATCAAATTATAAAGTTAGTCAATTATAATTATTAAGTAATCAATTATTACTTAATTATTTTTCAAACCATGTAGTGTGTATAGTGGTAACAGTGATATTCTGTACTATGTATATATAAAAATGAGCAGGCGTCCATGACTGCAAAAGACTAAAACTACCAAATCGTAGCCAGTCATATGAACAGAAGAAAAACGGTTGTAATAATAGCTACAAGTAATAGGGTTAACCATTAAGAGCGCCTTTATAATACCCTTTTGTTTCAAATATTCCCATTTGTATTATACAATCCACTCCTCCCATCCCAATAAAATTAATATATGAATAACTTTACGCAGACTCATTAATCTAAGCGATGGAAACGTGGTAAATATGAAACTCCTTTAACAAGTCAAATACAATGCGATCTATCTAATATCGATACAATGCTAAAAGATATGGCAATATTTTGAATATGCGATATCCTTTGATACAATATATGAAGATATTATGAAATATTGAATTACTAATTGCATTATGATTATATTTTGGGATCCATTTTCAAAGGTAGACTTGGGCCTAAACTTGAGTCTTTGAATGTAGTTTTTTATCTTTGTTTTCTCTATACAGTCTTTATACATATATCATACCTTAAATACCCAGTTTAGCAATATAATATATCGTGAAATATTTATTATACCTGGGAAAAGAAACCCGTATTATTATTAGCAATTATTCTTTTGTTAGATAGTCCATTTATCGAGGAAAGTCATAGGCTATGTAACATAACGTATGTATGTGTGTCAAATGTGTGGTAGTGTGTAGTGTAATGTTTATTTTTATTAATTTCATATGCTTCTACTGTATATTATATAAAAATATTAACGTGCCGCACTTCTACATAATTATGAACTATAAATGTACACCTCCGTCCGCGCAATTTTCGTAAAAGGGGTCCAAAGTTTTTGCTTCATGTATATAAAAAATTATGTTTACCTGGTAGAGGATAGAGCATCGTATCTAGCAAATTTGTTCAGAATTCTCTGAAAAATGTTTCGGTACCAAAACTACATCGATCGCACATGGTTGATGAGTTACAGTCGAAAATGTTGCTTTTTTTCTGAATGATCGGTCTAGATCAACCCTTATATAATACCTAATATCACTTCAATAAACACAATCAAAACTAATGTGTTTTTATATAATGCTGACTTTTGTTTAAATTTGAGTATTTTTAATATGTTCAAGAAAAAGTGTATTAACAAAATAGCTACACATTAATTAATAGTTGGTAACGAATAATTATAATTTAAATTTGTACAGGGAAAAGAGTCACACGAAGAAGACCGTTCATTCCAAAGCAATATGTACTGCGTTTCGCTTTAGTGTCTTTGCCATTAGGTAATGAGGTTAGACGAGGCGAGTAATTACCTGGATGTTTGCGTCTGTGTTACAAATTGCTAGATACATTCTGCATGTATATACATACTGCAACATATATAGGTACATATTGCAATATATGAAGGAGATTTTTAAGTGATAAAAATATATTAAGAGTGAAAAAACAACTTTTATAAACAAGCTGTTATTTAAATGCTCTAAAAAGAATGAAATAAGCTTTTAGTTTGTACCTTTTACTATCAACTTTTGACGTCATTACACGACTTAAAAGTTGAAGATATCTGCTTCAAAATTGAGCTGTAAGATTCCACCCGCACAAACATACATACATACATACATGCATTCATATATTGCAAGTTAAATGAAAACTTAAAAAAAAATGCACCAAATTCTTTACAGCGCGCGATAGTTTGAATTTTCAACAGTAATTTAAATTTGAAAAGTATATGTATATTTTTTAATCGTTTATCTTTTGTACATATCAACTCTTTTATTAAACCAGATAAACTTTATATCTAACAAAATAAATCACCTTTATACGACCGTTCAGTCGCACGACGGTCAAATAGTACAATTTTATAACAAATAGAAACCCGCATCGTAACATGTTGCGTTTACTAGACGAAGTTAACGTACTCGTATTCAATTCAAACGTCGAACGGTATTCAAAATTGGTCGGCGAAGATTAAATACTCCAGTCGTATTTGTGGTACGTAAATAAAAAGGTTAATCCACCCTAGTCGCCATAGAGTAATGTCGTCAATTCGATTCTTTCCCACCGCAATATCTTTACCGTTCATCTTACTCTGCATGGTATAAAATTTAAATATAAAAGTGTCGTAACTAAATCTAATTGCAATAAGGATGTTTTTTTTTAACTATATAAGTTAATGCTTGACTACTATCCTGCCTGATGGTAAGCAGAGGTGCAGCCTTGGGTGGTGCGCGTATTAACTTATGTTAAATCGTTTTAGTGAAAAAAAGAAAAATGATAATGTACTAAAAGCTAAAAAATAATTCGGAATGTCCTAGGTAGCAGTCATCATACCACCTCATCAATCTATGGCATTGATCAGACAAAAAAGTAATAAAATCGTTGGGCGTAACGTAACCTGAGTAAATATGTAAATGCTACTCCGCCATTTTGTAGCGGTGGCCATTATATTGTTATCAAAAGTAAAGGTGTGTACCAAATATTTAATCAATATTTCAACAGTTTAATTACTAAATTATTAATTACCTAAAATACCGGGTCAGGTAAATAAAACAGAGAGAAGGAATATAACTTTTATGCCTTTTCAACTTAGGTTATGCTTCATGTCTCGTTTAATTTTTTGTATTAACTTATGTTTATAATAAAACTGTAACGGGGGAATTTATATTCAATATTATAAATTAATATTATTCTATCCCGCATCACGACATCACGTGAAAATCACATGACAAATTAAGATAATAATTAGCATATTTAGAACTTAGACCACAAGTACGGTTTCTACGGCACAAGATTTGTGCGGGAAGTTATTTATAATAAGGATATATTTATAAAACTTCTTAAATAACGATAATACGAGGATATAACACTTTATTTTTTCTTTGTATTTGGGTAAACGGAAAGTTCATATAATTCTAATCTTTAGTAATCGATATATTAAAATGACATGGTATGACTATTCTTATATTGAATGATGAAAGTAGTGTGGTACTTTTAAATTAAATATCTTCTTTTATATACTAATTAATTAAATTTACAGATAGAAAGGCATAGCTTTGAGAAAACGAAACGATTTCATAAAACGAAATGCCCTTAATTAAATCTATTATTTCAAATAGTAGATAGAAATTTTATTTGTTTATTTCTGTTATTCTATTTTTAAAATACACACAAACTATTTAACGCCTGTACAAAATCAAAAGCAATTACTTTGGATACAGGTAGAAAGGCATAGCTTTGAGAAAACGAAACGATTTCATAAAACGAAATGCCCTAAATCTTACTATAATTGAATAGTTTCTTTGAAAAATAGACCTACTATTACACTTATTATATATGACGCAAAGTCGCTTTCCATACTGTGCGACCCAGAGGGAAGATAACAATGAAAGATATTACAATAATTGTCATTTTTATTTCTGTTGTAATATGACAAAATAGTGTACTGTTGTTTATTCTGTTATTATACTAAAAAGTTCACAGCTACGTCAAAAAGTGGACGCTAGTAGACATTGTATGGTAAATCAAGTGAACATTGAAGGACCTTAGAAACACTTCAAACGTTTTCATCCGATTTAATAGCGTGTTTATAACTAAACAGCGATGTACCGTGATGAATTTAATTTAAAATAACGTCATAACATTACGTTATAGCTTAAACGTTTCGTTGAAAATCTTGTTGATATTTGTAAATTAATAATGATAGTTAATCTACAAGTACAACGCTGTACGTCATGATTACCATCTCTGATAACAACATAGATAGCTACTCTTTATATGCGGTTTTCATTTATGTGTGTATAAATATATTCATATCAATTGACATTGAATAAACAACTCGCATTTCGAATAATATTTCTCGTAGTAATAGTTTCGGTTTAAAGTCAGCCTAAAAGAATTTGTGTAATTTTTACGTTGAAATTTATACGAATACTGAATATTACTGGTTTTAACCAGTTAAGTTCTGGCCGCACTGATTTTAGTCCGCCTGGTTAGGTGCCATCTTTTTACTTTAGTCAGCCGTCGAGAGACTCGTATTCCATTTAATAACTTGCGAGACGATTTTCTCTTCCATTCTTATCTAGTCTTTGTAGAACGTAAGGAATCGATGATAACTTTGATATTATTGACGTTCACAGGCGACGTTGACCACTAAACGACTAGATATAATCAAATAGTTTTTTAATAAGCTAGTGAATTCGCTTTCATAATTACTACAACTTAATCACGTAGGTAATGTAAGTCTACGGCAAATGACAATAATAATGAGTCAGTGTAAACTAATATTGCTTAAATGATATCTAAAATGTTTCAAACAGTATAGTATCGACGCATTAGATGTATAAATATATTTTTTATTGTGCATTAAAAGTTTTTTGCTTTTTTCCAGAATACTACTTTTATTTAACAATAAAATTTGCAGCTCGGTCTATTCTGACGTGCATTTTTTCACAAAGCTCACACCATTCCACCATTGTCTGAAGTTCGTCCACGTGCTAACAGTGTTCACCATCTGGTCATCGTTAAGGACTTCGCAGAGCTTGCAAATGTCCGCATTCATTAATGTCTGTTTGTAAGTAAAGTGGTTCCTCCATCTGAAGAAATCAAAGTATCTATGTTTGTCTGCGATCAGCTCGTTCATGACGTGCGCTAACTTCTTGGGGCCCAGCTCCCTGGCATCTAAGTAGCTCCCTGGGGGAAGAAATCTGAAAATTTAAGTGATGATTAGGTAAACCGGATTACTATTAATGAAGCAAAATTACAGCATTGTTTTGTTCCCCTAATCCAACATGTCGATGATGAGCAGAGACGTAGTGTGCCATTAGCACGACGCCAATCCGTTATTTCATTCTTATTACTGACACTATTACAATAAATCTTCCAAACGGAAATAATCTAGAGTTTTGAAGAAAAGGAAAAAACGTACGAAATTTTTAAATTCTCTTAAATATTTCAATGGACACAAATATAAAGGCATGTTATTTTTTATCAAAATGTGTGTGTATCCCACATTCTTTTTATAAGGACATTCGTGGAGAATATAAAATAAATTAAACGTGATTACGTAACGTTGCGATTTCGTGATTAGGTACCTCGATTTGTCGGATATCTATACACAGCTATGGCTAGTACCACAAATAGAACTGCAGATAATGCTAATGAACTGAATTATATACCACCATAAAACTAATAACGGCTAGTGCGTGTCGAGGAAAGTGTGAACAAGCGCCAAAATAGAACTATAAATTGAACTGAATCACACGCAACCTCGCCCTCCATTTATGCGACTTTCCGGTATTCTATAAAGCTCCACCCATTTTATGTGTTCACAAATATTCATTGGAAAACAGAAAAATAATTAATTACAGCGGTGGCAAAAGGAAAAATATATGCATGTAAAAGGAGACATTTCTAGAAGAATTTACAATATACATAAATTAATACTAAATGAAGAGAAATGGTTTTTTAATTAAACGTTTAAAAATCATCAATTAATAATATATACCTTGAGTAGTTAGCTGATCCAAACACAACAGGCACTGCGTAATTATCCAAAGCTAATAATATTTTTTCCGTCACATAATCATCGGCAAAAGAATTCTCAAAAGCGAAATAGAAAAAATATTCTTTTTGCAACTTTTCGTTACACACACGCCACTTCTTTTTAGGACATGCTAATTTGCCACAAGATCCATAAACATCAACATTCAATCCAAACATCTTCAACTCTTCATCTATTTCTGAAATAAAATCTTCTCGTTTACTATTCGTTTTGCAATCGGAAATAAATGTAGCAGCTGCTTTGAATTTACTGGAGAGCTTAATTTTTAGATCTTCACTTATGGCTTCCATATTATCAGGCCATTTCATATCAATATCTGGCCCAACTTCGTTACCCTCTAGATCATATATCGTGATGTAACCAAATCTAAAATCGGAGTTCAATTTATATGTCCACGTCCAATTGAAAAAATTGTCTAAAATTTCGTTACATGCTGGAAATCTGTCAGCTGATTCTGTAGCTGCAAATATGTACTTCTGCTTCTGTGATCGAATGCTAGGCAGCTGAGATCGCTTCATCTGAATGACTTTCCTTCCATTAAATACTATAGCGTCAAAATCTGTAATATTTAGGAATGCAGCATCGTCTGTTACAAAACAGTTTTTGTAGTTGCAATTGTTTTTGACGAATGCCGAATTACCTTCGCCCATGAAATTAAATGGTGCCACCGTTTTTGTCGACCATTGAAGAATATATTTTATATCTTCGTTTAATTTATTTGGTTTAGCATTTGATATTTCTGCTAAAACCCTCGAATCGTATACGCTAAATACATAAGTCACATCGATGATTAAGATCAGTAAACTTATTTTGGTTAGTTTGCTGATGTTTGCAGTAAACATATGGCACATTTTGTCAGTTCGCGTCTATACGATCCTAACGCAAATACCCGTATGTTATTACATATTACATTCACTCTTGATTATGAATTCAATACGTGTACTTTTTAATGTGGTTTTTATTGTCTAGTTATCTGATTGTGATCAAAAAATATGTTCTGCAAATGTGTTTCACGGAAGTAAATAGTGTTATTTTTATCTATATAATTATTGCGTTTGATTTATTATCGATAGTGGATAATCTAGATTATGTGATATTGATAACTTAAGTCTGGTCGGTGAGCTATAAAACGAAAAAATAGTATAAATATTTGTAATAATTTGAATTTGTTAGAAATCATTGTACGAATACGTCTATCACCACCTGGTTTACACTCATTTGTGGCCTATTCACACTAACAAATCATCTTATCTATCTTACTGAAAATAATAATCTGAATCTTACTGTCTGAATGTTAATCCAAGCAAATTTCGACTTATTATTATTGTTAGGTTTCGGGGGCGGTTACAGTAGATTGGATCCAACCCCCAAACCCTGCTTCACTTCCTCGATCGCTTAGGATCTATCAGGAAAACAATAATTCTTACAGGAAAATCCTTACATAAAGCCCTACCACGAAGCCGACCAGTTTCTGTCACTTAAACACCCTTTAACCCTGGTCTGCCAGCAAATAATTGTGGTCTGTATTCAACTGTCGCAATACGGCATAAGGCAAAAAAATATAATTTAAAAGGTATAGGTTATAAAACGCTATTGCGTAAGCAACGGGACTAAGTCAACTCTTCCTCAACACGAAGAAGAGTAAAATGTGTAAGTTCAAGGCAATTCCTGTTTATAATTTTCATAACATTATTTTATTTCATCCTTTGAAGTCCTAAGGTAAAATACATTTTCATAACTTAATCTGTAATTACATTTTGAACTTTTGACATATAGGATAAACATCTTCAGCGATGTTGCCGTAAGTACGTGTGAGTAGTGGTAAATATAGTGTACCCATATAATATTTATTTTCGATATTACCCTTTATCGTTTGCGGATTTGGCTACTGATAACAATCGAAATTAATTCAACTGTCCTCTATGATAACTCTATATAAGTTTATGCTTAACCATTATCCTGCCTAATGGTAAGCAAAAATGTAGCCTTAGATGGTAAATCGCCCTAAAACTACTACAAATAACAATTACAGCAACATTATACATATTTTATAAAACACAATAATATATTGCTATTAAAATTAGTTACTGATCTAGCAATCAGTAGATAATTCGATAGAAATGCCTAATGTCTCGATAGATAAAACCTATCATATGATCAGCTTTATAAAAAATAACATATACTTACTGCCAGGTTCTCAAATGCTGATCAAAATATTGTTGAACTAACAGACATGTTAGGTTACAAGCTCATTCAAATCAATTCGAGATTCTGAAACTTTGATTAACATTAATAAATCAGAAAACAAAATCGCATTTGACAAACGATTTGGAGTAACATTTGACAGCACTGTTTAACTGATCAATTATAGAAATGAAATAACACAATTGACGCGTCACAATAGATTTGACAATTTTATTAGTTAATTTTTGTTGATCAGCCTTTCAGAAGCCGGTGGTTAGTCTATTTAAGCTAGGCAGCATGCTAAGTCTATTTCAGCTAGGGTAACATACTTAGTCCTTTTAAGCTAGGGTAACATACTTAGTTCGTTTAAGCTAGGGTGAAATACTTAGTCTGTTTAAGCTAGGTTAAAATACTTAATCCGTCTAAGCTAGGGTGGCATACTTAGTCCATTTAAGCTAGGATAACATACTTAGGTTGTTTAAGCTAGGGTAACACACTTAGTCTATTTAAGCTAGGGTAACATACTTGGTTTGTTTAAGCTAGGGTATCATACGTCTATTTAAGATCATGTCATAAACAGTTGTCCAAAACACTCGCGCCGTTCCACCATCTTCTGAAGTCCTTCCACGTACTACAAGTGTTCATCTTCTCATAATCGTTGAGGGCTGCGCAGAGCTTGCACATGTCCGTATTCGTTAAGGTTTGCTTAAATGTAAAATGATTCCACCATCGGAAGAAATCGTAATACCTATTTTTGTCTGTTATCAGATCATTCATAACGCGAGCCAAGTTCTTCGGACCGAGCTCATGTGCATTCAAATAACTGCCTGGGGGTAGAAATCTGAAAACGAACACAGAAGTTACAATTTACATACACATACAATCGTGCCTTTTTCCCCTTTGGGGTAGGCAGAGAACACTTCCTTCCATTTGCTACGATTCAGACATACCTCTCTCGCGTCATCAACTTTCATCACTCTTTTCGTACATGCTTGCCGATTTAGGAAGCTTCAATTAATTCTTTAAGTTACAATTTATTTCCTAGATATTTAGAACTAAGTAAACTAATGAGATTATGTATTACGATAATATCTCTGCGGTATTTTATTGCTCTTGTGGAACTTCCACGGATTGTCGCCATAGGAAAACAACTTCATAAAAATTCATAGCCAAAAGTGAAAGTCGTTTCAGTTTCTTTTTACGCCTATAACAGTGGTTTTAAAGCAACTATTTGTTGTAAAACTCTATTTTGCATGTTTACTATGTATTATATCATACGCAAACATTTTTAAATACAAAACGTTAGGTAATTAAAAAAATGACGAATGCCTTCAACCCAATTATGACCCATTACTGAGCACGGGTCTCTCCTCATCACTGAGGAAGTCTAAAGCATACTCCACAACGCTGCTCCAGGCCGGATTTGCAGAGGGATTAGTGGCTAGTTTTAAGCCGCCCGAAGACCTCTGTCATGACTTGACGACTGTTATTTTCCACTTGAACTCGGACCGATACCTAGCCGAGGTATGCTTAACGTGCCCTTCTTAGCACAGAAACGGTAAAGAAGTTCCCACTAACAGTTCCACTAATTTCCCATCCAGGAACCGACCACGGCCGCAGTTGCTTAATTTGGTCGATCGCTTGGTATCAACGCGAGGTATTAGCGCTTCGAAATTAACAGATATCCATATTCAAATGTCTGTTACATTATCGTGAATACTCTCTTTTTCTTGCTGGGCTTTGTTTAATCTCTTCTTAGTTTGATCACTTTTCATTTTAAACATTGTAAATATTCACCAGAAAACCTAACCATAACACGACCAGCGTTCGAAACAATGGATAATTAGATTCTTCGCTCTAACATGATCGTCATTCATAGTATGACGGAATTAAACCATTGATCTTTAATACGACACATGCTTTAAAACAATCGTACGATCGTGAAAACTGAGCTGCACATCTCTTTTGAACATTTTAATAGGGCATGAGTCATCAAGCTCATTTAATTGTGTAATATTTTTTTAAATATCAGATGATATTTTTAAATATTGTAAAAGCAATAGCATAAGCCATTTAGCAAAACCGATAGCATAAATAACTTACAAGCTGACAATGATTGTTCTTGTATCATTTGTTTATATATATATCTATTTCTATAAACAACCATTGTTAAAACGCTGTTACGTTTCGGGAGAACGATCGCGCGATATACATATTTTGACTATCTTATTTACAACTATCTCACGATCATTTTTATCGTGAGACAAAATCGCGTCGCTTAATCGAACGACTGTCAGCCGATTAGGACGAAGCCTGACATTGACCTCGACTGAATTTTACATAGCGAAGAGATCACATAGTATTGTATCGCCTTTGTTTGTTTAATTATTCAGCTACTCTTTATTGCACGTTTCTAAAAATATCATGTATACCATCTCGTGGCAGTCTAGCAGAGAACACATCGTATTGTGAGCAAGCGTGAAGATTAATTTGTATACATTAATACGTTGTTTTATTATTACCTCTTGAATATTATGTCGCAAATATTTAAAAGAATGGAATGGAAAAGGATTATTAATCGTTTTCGGTAACAGAAAAGGCTCCATCGACGTCTATGTGTGCCGGCCAATAAAGATCAGAGAAAATATACTGGCCGCCAACCTACAAGTCGATAAGTCATTGGGCGGCTGACTCAAGCCCTGTTTTATGATTTATTACTCTAATACTTTTTGGCAATTTAAAATTTACAATCTTCATAGTTTAAATCAATTATTCCCCAAAACACTGTCAGAGTAATAATAATGTAGTGAAGATGATGATAACATGCCCGAATACACGATAACCAAAGCAGATAAAATGATTCAACACCCACATTGTGTAATAAAGCGAGATAAAATGTATGCCTTACACTACGCATAACATTTTATATCAAGGATTCAATGTATCTTATTTGGAATATAGTGATATATTAATATTAGTGAATAGGAATCGCTTTACGAAACCCTGTTCCGACTACTTATTATAAAAAAGTCGTCCTTTTTAACGTTAGCAAACGTAGTAGTGAATATTATTCATGTAAATATTACCTGGAATAATTTGCGGCACCGAATACAATTGGCACAACATAGTTATTCAAAGCTGTTAACACTTTCTCGGTCACGTAA
This sequence comes from Carystus phorcus, assembly GCA_018248895.1. Taxonomy (NCBI): domain Eukaryota; kingdom Metazoa; phylum Arthropoda; class Insecta; order Lepidoptera; family Hesperiidae; genus Carystus; species Carystus phorcus. The sequence continues at coordinate 11,539 of DWJN01000772.1, forward strand.
TCTTCAGCGAAGGAGTTTTCGAACGAGAGATAGAAATAGTATTCTTGTTTTAATTTTTTGTCACATTCCCGCCAATTTTTCCTAGGACATGTCAAATCACCACACGAGCCGTAGATGTCAACAGACCATCCAAACTCTTTTAACTCCTCATTTATTTCGGCGACTAAATCTTCTCTTTTGCTATTTGTCTTGCAGTGAGATACGAACCATGCAGCTGCCTTTGTTTTACCAGAAAGTTTTGATTTTAAATCTTCACTTATAGGTTTCATCTCTGGCCATTTCATATCAATAGCTGGCCCGACTTCATTACCATCTAAATCATATACTGTTACATATCCAAATCGCAAATCAGAGCTCAGCTTATACGTCCATGTCCAATTGAAGAAATTATCGAGAACTTCGTTACAAGCGGGGAATCTGTCAGCTGATTCTGTAGCTACAATTACATATTTCTGTTTCGGAGAACGGCGCGTGGGCAGTTCATTTGGTTGCATATGAATAACATTCCTTCCGTTAAAAACGATTGCGTCGAAATCCGAAACATCCATGTAGGTGGCATCGTCTGTGACGTAACAATTTGTATGTTTACAATTGTTTTTGATGAAGGTCGAGTTGCCTTCACCCATGAATTGAAACGGTGCGGTCATTTTGTTCGTCCATTGTAGTATATATTTGTATTCTTTTTCTTTACGAACTAGGTTAAGTATCCGTGACGTTATTGGTTTAACTCTCGGGTTGAATATGTACGTTACGAAGACGATGCAAATTACGGCTATAGTTAAGAATAGTTTGACAACATTGGCGTTGGGAGCAACGCCATTTATCCGTGGCGTCATTTTTCCGACAGACAGTGACGACTGGCCGGCGTTGTCGCGTATACTAGTATGTCGCGGACGTGAACTGATTACATTGTCAATGTTTTATCTTCGATCTTTTATATACATAAAATATGACCTTCCGTATGTTTCGGGCTGCAAATTTTTAAAGTAGTTAATGGATTAACTTGAACTTTTACAAGACAATATTTTAATAGAATTTTAAACAGTTTTGAATCGATTCATAATTTGGTACAAAAAGTACGTGTCATAGTGTTTGTCCGCAATGGACTCCTAAACTACTTAACCGATTTTAATGAAATTTTGTAGATGACCCGCACGAACTTTGTATCGTCATTAACTTTAATGGATGGAGACGTTTGACAAATCTGAGACTATTAAATTCCCTCACACTATCCCTCTCGATTCCCCTTTTCCTCTGGCGGATATTTTTTATTTGTAATTCATGACCATTGAAATAAAATGTGATTTAATTAAAGTTCGAAAATTATCCCTAGCGACCCTACTACCGTGATATAAAGTATCCTATCTTTTAAGTTGGACCAATAATTACAATCCAATATTATAAGGCTAACTGATGTACATGGCAAATATATTTAAAAAGTCATAATGGGGGTCCTTTGTATATGTAAGAGAACTCAAAACAGTTTTTTTTTTATTTCGTCTGTTGGTTTGTACGTCTGTATGTTTGTGCACGCTAATCTCCGAAACGGCTTATCAGATTTAAAAGCAGTTATCAGGATTATATTGTGATAGGATTAACTTAACATTTTATGTTTTTTTCATTTGAATCTTTTAACAAATAAAGAAGTTATGTCAATTATTTATTGACCGTTAGGCGAAACGAAGTTGGCCGTGTCACGTAGTGTAAAATAACTATAAAAATGCATTACCTCTATAGTAATGACAATATGAAACATCTTCCTTTAAACATCTATACCTAATCTAAAGTTTACATATAACATTAAACAGCTTTAAAAATCTTTTAATTTTTTAATAAATGTATTAAAAATGTTATATGCAAATGATTCTTTACATTTATACACTGAATTATTTGCAATGTTTGTTACATCGCTTGAGCAAAAATGTTTTATATACATAGGTACGTCTAGTTTGTATGATAATGCATGGTTGGCTGTGTGACGTCATTCTAAATCCAAGATGGCAGACTGGGCAGGCGCAAGATGGCGAACTAGCTCGATTGTATACACTCCTATATTATGGGTATCAAATAAAAGGGCTTAATAAGATGAATATGAAAAATAAAAGGATGTCACCTAAGTCCAATACGACTGACTCCTTATAGACATGATAAGACAAGACGTGTCGAGACATGAAGTTTGATAAGATGTCATTTCGTTAGAAAAACAATAAAAAAACATTAAGATTGGTCGGTTGATAATGATAGATAGATATAAAGATAAATAGATCTAAGAATTACTATTTAATGCCGAAAAAATAATGGTACAGATATTTTATTGATAAATACATATTCATAATGATAATCCGGAATGCCCCGTGCTTGGTTCAAAACCTGTGTTGCAGTTATTGATGCATCGCTAAATTAAATTAGACTTAATTAAGTTAGACTTTACTGTGAAAGCAAGAACACTCTAAGAAGAGTCAATAATAGTCTTCTTCTGGCTGAGTCTTCTGGCTGGGAGCTTGGTAGATTAGAATAGACTGGCTCACAAGCCAGTACTATCTTTCTTTCTTCTCTTCAGGGAGACAACACATCGAAGATGTCTTGTGTTGTTGATATGCATAGACCGCAATGGTTACTTACCATCGTAGATCGTTTGTCGGCTGAACGTAAATATCCCCCTATCCATAAATACTCGTAAAAGATAAACTGACGACCTGCGTTGGTCACCACGCCGGACCGCCGAACGAAAGGTCCTGGGTTCGATTCCCAGTAAGACCGAAATTTGAAGATGAATTTAAATTTCTGTACTCTGTCTGGGTGTGTGTGTAATAGTCTTTCTGCGTTGTCCATGGCACCCACGACACGGGGTATCCTAATGTGGGGCGTTATTTACCTCTTTCTTTATTTATATCTCTGACCTGGAGGACTTCATCTGAGTAAGGCTCAAGGAACTAACGACAGGAGTTCTCGCTATGCAGTAGGAACTGTTTCTCCGCCTGGAAAATATGCAATAGCAGACGCCAGTAAAATGATAATTATATGTTTGTGAAAAAACAGCGGTTTGAAAAATCATACAACGTTTTATCTTTCTTTTACTCAATCTTTTATTCAATTTCTGAATCAATTTTGGATTCAGAGGCGTGACAGCTTAGCATTAGACACTTTTCGTTCATCGCGGATAAAAGAAATCTTGTTAACTTGCGGATTATAATATATCGCTTAAATTGTATCATTAATGTTTTACCTATACCTTAAAAAATCAATTTAAACCATCGCTGAAGTCCTGAAGAACATTTTATATAAAAACTTCGTGTGTACGTATTTTGAAATATTTGTTATTTATTTAATTTATTTTATGAATCTCGCGCTTGAATAAAACCATTATTTACTTTCAATTTCAATAATATCTAAACTTAGCAATAACCGACAAATAACAACTACTCAGAATACATTTCTAGTGAGTTTATTCATTCATTCATATCACCTACTTATTCTGAAAAACATACTACCGACATCCAGTTGTCCAATGCTTTATCAATTACATAAATTTCAGAACAACCGTACACTTCATACTCTTTGATATATATTTAGGTACTTTTTTGTCTGTTACATATTTAGTAACGATCCAACCTTAAAAATTCGACTTCAAAGGAATGGCGCCTGATGGAATTGATTTGACGATTCGGATCTTCGATAAATGTTCCGGCGAGACAGTAATTCAATGCCTAACCGATACTGCAGGCGAAATTAATTTGCCTTCAGCACATGTCTTTAATAACTTTCCTCGTCTGATCTGGTATGTTATAAATATACTATGTTATACAGCTAACAACATTACATACTAAATCGGTAGTAATATTAGCGTATAATATCTAATAGTAACATTTTCGCTAATACGACGTCAATCAATCAAGTCTTAGAAAATTGAAGTTAATTATAGGACGCTACACACATGTTCGAATTTTTCGATAAATGGAGTAAAGTAATATAATGTGCTTGATGTCTAGAATACTTATTTGAAGATAGACTCAAACTTAACGAAACGAAAAAGTAACGGAGGAATGTACAAACAACAAATCTTAAATTCTTTGTATCGCGGATACCATTGTCACGTTTTATACAATTACCCATGTACCACGATAACAAGCACTTACCACTTACATAAATGCCCTCGACAACGAATGGAATGGCGTCTTTTTCTTTGCCAAATTCCATGAAATCAAAGCACCATTCCAATATCAATGTATTTGGCTTTTAAATATTTACTGCTATGATGGGTACTATTGTTATAGAACCGTCCGGGATTTGATACAGCAAACGATCAAGAGACACAAAAATGACACGAGACGACGACGACGACGAGTGTGCAACAAAAATGGAATTCCGTTCTATAGACTGAGATTAGAATTAAGTAATAATAATAAATAACGCTACAGTGTCAATGCCACACCAGAATTCTATGTATCACAGACAACACACAAAGACAATAACACACACCTTGGTTTAGATCAATAACAAAAATTTAAACTGATCATAAAATTTTTGAGACACCGGGAATCGAACCCAGGGTCCTCCAAACGGCTATATATCATCCGGACCATTGCGCGAAATGAGTCGTTGAAACATACGATAGTCTAATTGTTTTATGGTACGTACTTGACTAAACACATATATGTATGTATAAAAGTCATAAGGAGCACACACAAAATGTTCACATTAAAAAAATTATAGATGATTCATATAAACCAAGGTCGAATATTGCCCAAATCCCAAATATGTTAAACGAAGTACAAACTTATCTTATAAACAAGCAAAATGCATATTAGTCATAAATGGACAAAGGACAGGAAACGTGTCTTATGCTTTTAAAATTTAAAACCTATGTTACTAAAATGATAAATAAAAATGTAGTACATGTTTTCTTCACTAAGTGCAGTTGATAAGACAAAGATATAGAGTTCAAACGTAAGTAACGACACACAAGTACCCGCGACGGAACAGAACAGTCGTTCACCAAGATGCTAATCTTGTTTACTGACTGCACCGGCGTGCTATTCAGACTTTCCTTGGTGATTTTCATAATCTACAGCATTTCTCTAATCTTTTTATACAACCTGAGAGTCACAGAAACGATACCGACGAAGAAGTTCGAGGCAATCAACCAAAATACAAAATACGTCCTTCAATGGTCTGGAAAATCTCTTGCACCTTTTAACTTCATGGGTGAAGGTAATTCAGCATTCATTCAAAACAATTGTAAATATACAAACTGTTTCGTTACAGACGATCGGTCGTTTATAAATTTGTCAGAGTTCGATGCTATAGTTTTTAATGGAAGGATCGTTATTGATATGGAAGCTTCCCAGCTACCTAAGCAGCGATCCCCGCAGCAGAAGTACATATTCGGAGCCACAGAGTCTTCTGACAGATTTCCAGCTTGTAACGAAGTTCTAGACAATTTTTTTAATTGGACATGGACGTATAAGCTGAGCTCTGATTTTCGGTTTGGATATATAACGATATATGATTTACAGGGCAATGAAGTCGGACCAGCAATTGATATGAAATGGCCGGAAAATATGGAACCTATTAGTGAAGATCTGAAAGTTAAGCTGTCTAGTAAGTCGAAGGCCGCCGCCTGGTTCGTTTCTCATTGTAGAACGAATAGTAGAAGAGAACATTTTGTTGCCAAAGTTAATAAAGAACTGCACGCGTTTGGTTGGAACGTTGATATCTACGGATCATGTGGTAAATTAAAGTGCCCTAGAAGTAATCATCTTGAGTGTGAAAAAAAAATTGAGGACGAATATTTTTTTTATTTTTCTTTTGAGAACTCTTTTGCTGAAGATTATGTAACGGAAAAATTATTGACGGCGTTGAATAACTATGCTATTCCAGTGGTGTACGGTTCTGCAAATTATTCAAGGTTAATTTTATATTCAATTTTTCCGACATTCTTAACGGTATTATCATATTTATTTCTTATTTATACAGATGAAATATATACGTATATCGGTATCTCGATTTTAATTAACGCTTACTTTATTTATGGTGTTATTTCAGGTTTTTGCCGCCAGGAAGCTACTTGAATGCAAGGAAACTAGGCTCCAGGAATTTGGCTCGTGTTATGAATGCACTGATTACCAATAAGGATAGATACTACGAATTCTTCAAATGGAGGAATCACTTCACTTACAACCAAACATTAGCAAACGCCGATATATGTAAGCTCTGTGAGGTATTAAATGATGACCGGATGGTAAACACCGTTAGCACATGGAAGAATTTTAGAAGATGGTGGAACGGAGCCAGTCACTTAGACAATTGTTTCTGATATTGTCAAAAAAAAATATGGACAAATTACGTTTAATGGAAATTTAATACTCATGAATAATACTATTTTGTTTGTAACGGTGGAGAATGACAAAAGTTCAAATTGCCCGGTATAACAAAACAAGTAAAAACAAATTTAAATAGATTTTGTCATCCGGTAACATAGTATTAAATATAAGTAATAATAATAGGTTTATGTCAGTCGAAAATTTAACTTTTAATATAAATTTTAAATTGGTAAAAAATTAAACAATGATTTTTTTTCTTTAATGTTCTCACAAATAATTGGCTCGTATTCTTTCGTAATAAAATTATTTTTTTTAAACTCTCTTACATTAAGAGAGAAAAGTATTAGCTCAACGTTTAGTAAGGATATGAATTATATTAAATTAAATTTTGAACAGAAACTAGCGACGTACTTACTTACTACTATACTACTTGTATATTAATATGGAAATTCTATTCAGAATAAAACCGGAGGCCAAATTTGTACAGTATATTTCAAAAATACTTATGTACCTATGTGGTTTACGTATCGATATAAATCAAAATATGTTTTTGAAAATCTGCCTATCAAATTGATTTAAAGTAAAAAAGACAAAATTATAAATTATGTGAGTTCGGGTACGAAGAGCAGAAATTTAGTATAATAATTAAGTATTAATATAAAATGTATATCATGTCAGTATACAAATGCCCATATTTGTAACTTCTTTTACTTTTCACTTACTTTTGTATATATATCTAATCGCTCAATAACCGAAAATGATTAGCGATCAAATTGCCGATGATAACTAATGTAGGCAATTACAGTGATAAACATCTAATCTATTACAGTTTTGAGATTATTTAGAAAAGGCTGTTTTATCGCTTGGTCTCATTATATTAGTCAACAGTTTTCTATTGTTGAAATGTACCACAGGTCATGCGCAAATAGGAATAGAAATAGTTGTAATAAACATTGCTTTAAGTTTCCAGAATATTTTATTTACGACAAAACTATTCTACACACGCCCATAATTACTTTGAAACAATAAGGAACGGCTTTTTTCCTTTTGACTGCTATTTCTATAGTATCACAGTGCATTTAAATTATAAAGCCGAAGGCGAGCCGAAGAAATTCGATAACTGTGACGCTGTAGGTACACAAAATTTATAAATTTTATTGTAGTTAGAAAAAAGTTATTTTATCGCTGTAAATACTTAACTTAAAACCCTTAGATATTTGTAAAATACACATTAAAGTGCTTGTTTGTCTGTAAAACTAGACAGACTAAGCAAAGCTGTAAAGCCTGAAGTTTAATCTTCAGTATCAAATAGATGCCTGAAAGACCTGAACAAGCAATTCCAATATTTGACATTATTTCCATACACATCTACGTGACGATTTAATATGTCACGCCAATAGATAATTGATAATTGTTAAATGTCACGCCAATAAGTTGACATACAATACAACAAGTATGTTATACATTGAAACGAAGTGATAATATTCATGTATACACACTTTGTTTTAACTAATTATTTAATTATTTTAAGTATCGGAACATAATCGGACAGAGTTTCGACTTTTACAAAGCACAATCGAGAGTAAGGCGAATATTTATATCCGTTTTCTTGACAACCGGCTGTGATGTCATGGCGGAACCGGACGCTACATCAGCATAACATGACGACCCGCGTGGCGTAATGGTCACCACGCCGGACCGCCGTTCGAAGGGTCCTGGATTGGATTCCCAGCGAGGCCGAAATTTGAAGGATGAGTTTAAATTTCTGTTCACGGTCTGGGTGTGTGTAATTGTCTTTCTGTGTTGTCCATGGCACCCACGATACAGGGTATCCTAGTGTGGGGCTATAAGTGTGTGGCGTTCTTTATTTATTTATACTAAGCATGGCTTTGGCTTTGGCTGCATTCCTTCGGCTTACCCGGCTTAACCGGCTTGGCATGACATATGGTGAGACGTTACAACATACAATAAAATATTATCGTTGTCGTTGTCTAACAAATAAGTACGTTTTCTACGTTCTTAGATACTAAGGAACATGCTAACTCCAACTCCTCCAAAAACGAGGCAGACATGTTTGTCAGCTGTCTGTTCAACAAAAAATATAAAGTTGTATAAAGAGTTCCTTAAAATTGTATAATTAAGTTAAAAACAATTATAATTTATTGCTTCTTTTGAATCAAATTCAGATATTATTTATTAACTTGCCCTCCGAAGCACGGAAACGCTCTGGATTTTTTTCCGCTAGCGGTAACCCAGGTACCAATAGGGCGCCATTGCTTAACTCTGTCGATCGTTTAGGATCGATGCGAGCCGCCAGGCTGTGAGCGCTTCCATAAAGCTTAACACCATTTATATGAGTCAAACCCGAACGGTTTTCTTCATCGTTCATTATGCGTACCGCGAAGGATTGGAATAAATTGCCCGCGTTGGTTTTCCCGTTGGGTTATAATATAGACGTCTTCAAGGCAAGAGTGAAGGCATCTTCTAAGTTAGTGCGTTCGCCATCCAAGGCTGCATGTCTATTTATCATCAGGCAGGATAGTAGTCAAGCATTAACTTATATAGTGTAAAAAAAACCCGTAGAAATTTTTACACACACTTCCGGAAACATCACTGCATACAGGGTTAGGTACGCTACAAGTGCTGTGACCTCAACCCATTAATGGCACACTACTGAGCACGGGTCTCTCCTCATCACTGAGGTCTAGGACATATATGTTAATAGAATCAGTTCACACAAGGATTTTGGTAATTCGACAAACCTGAGTAGAACATAGTAAACACCATTTTCGATATTTTCAACGTTTTTTATTGTGGAAATTCCGCTCTTTTACACGATTTTTTTTTAATTACAGACGGTCGTGTAATACAGGATGGGGTTCCTTTTCGCTATTCTCGCTTCCAAACTTAAAATAACTTCCAAAAATAACCTTTATCACTGAATTACGGGACGACGGAAAATTTATTGACACTAATTTATTTATCATAATTACATGCACAGACAAGCAAGTGCATTCAAGTATTTCCATAATATAAAGCAAAGATTGTAACGTGGTGGTTTATGTTTTCTTTAGTTACGGAAATGATCAGTAATTTCTCTGCTCTGTGATAATGGCCTGGGAATCTATCATATTAAATCAGTAAAAACAACTGTGCCTCACAAACTTACTCAGCCCCAAACAACATACGTACTTTTCAAAAACTCTATACCGTTTGTTAAAGAGGAAATTAATAAAACAAATATTATTATAACATCTGGATCTTCTCACTTTGCTAAAAAGACCCTTGATATCGTACCTCGAGAAGAACAAAAGCATAAGTGGAAAAAGTTGATTTTACAGGAGAGCGAAAAAACTAGTAAAAA
>DWJN01000773.1:0-21215 GCA_018248895.1 Carystus phorcus
CCCCCTCTCCCTCCCTCTCTATCTCTCTCACAATCACACAATCACGACCATATACGTTTTTCATGTTACATTTGAATTCATGGGAAACACATTTATATCACCAAAAATAAATATCCTTATCATTAATTGTACCTGTAGATTTATCTGCTAATAACGTTTATTAATATATGGTTCATATATTGTATCTCAGATATCAAGCTCGTCGAGCGGTCCGAGTGGTTCTAGCGCGTCCAGCAGCAGCGTGACGGGCTGGGCGTGTACGTGGGAGGTGTCGTTCGCGCGCGCCGAGGGGCTCCAAGCGCACGGACATGCGCGCGACGCGTGCGCACTCGGCGCTAGGCTCGCCAGGGAACTGTTGGCACGGCCCCCAGCCCTAGGTAACACTTCGCCTAAGTCAAAGTATTAGAAACTTACAGCTTACTTAACGAAATTAAAAATCTTTTATAACAGTAACTGAGATTACCGAAATGTGTCGCATATTTTTTGACATGACAACGTCTTATAATTCGATAGAGCCGGCTACACGCACCAAAAAACATGATTCATGCGGCGTTACCTCGCTCTGAGGCGTTCCATTTAAGGCTTGAAGTGCATGTATATTGTAAAAAAAATTGACATAATTGTATTTATGCGTACAAATAAATGTAAACCGATCAATTCCATTGTGATTTCCATTCACCTCCTTCTATATATCTGTACAAAATATCTATCAAACAAATAAAATTAAAATTTTCTTTTGAAAAATGCAACCATGCCATCAGTATTTTCTTATGACGTTGTCACGTTCAACTATCGTCAGTGAACCGACGTTACCGACGACCGATGTATTTTTATTGTTCATATGTCCGTTCGTCTCGCAGCGGGCAATACTACGAGCAGCGGCGCGGTGCTGGGCGTGGGTCCAGGCGTGGGCTGCGTGCTGAGCGCGGCGGCCGAGGCGCGGCGAGCGAGACGTCGTCACCAGCTGACGCCTCGTTTGTCCGCCGCCTCGCACCGACTCTCCTGTCTCGCCTCCGCTACGCTCGCCAAATGCGCCTTCCTTTGTACCGTGAGTACCATTACTAGTAACCGTCCTCGCTTTACTTTGAAAACATTCATATCTATACTAAAATTTATAGAGAACATTCAATTTACCTACCTTTTATATTTGTGAACCTATTCAAAATAAAATAAACACTGAATCTTACCCAGAGCTTATTACAAAAGATTAATGAAAACTCATCAAATCGATTAAACCATTTGTAAGAATACCAGTAATAACTTCTATAATTGCTTGATATAGTATGTATTGTGTACCACCAAATATTTTATAGTTGCAGACACTGATCAATACAATCGTAGGTAGCATTATTAGATTACAGTTAACTGCAACGGAAGTTACTTATGACTCGATCTGATTTAGAAGTGCTTATAAGAAATCAAATGCGAAGTAATTGTTGAACATATGAATTTATAACTTAATTGTTAGTTACATGTAGAAACTATTTTATTTTTCTTTTCTTCTTTCTAACAACAAATACCTTTGTAATTCAGGTATTGGCTGAGTTCAGTGAGCATCATGAATTAGCGTTCAGAGTGGGACTATTCGCGCTCGAGATGGCGCGACCACCCGCCAGCACTAAGGCCTTGGAAGTGAAACTGAATAACCAGGAGACCGAATTGGTGGCCTTGTTGAAGAAGCTGCCGACGGGGGCCGAGCAACTCGCTTTGGCCCGAGAGAAGGCCGAACAATTGCGCGATGGAGCTCTTAAGTTAGTTTTAAATAGTTAAATGATACGGAAGATAGGCGCGCATACTTACCACTAAACTACCGAATACTACCGATTTGCCAATAATATTATTTTAAATAGTTTTAAATACATTTTAGAAAAATAGAGCTGTGATTGTTACATAATAAATACGACGTTAATACTAAATCAACTGTATTGAATAATGGTCATGGTTTACTATTTTGATATAATTTTATTAAAATAATATGTTGTATCTCTGAAGGTACAATCCTTGTACAATATTATTAGAATGTGAGACAAAACTATGTTACATACTTATTGTTTATTTTAGGAATCGTGGACCAGCTCTGTTGCCCATAGCATTGGCAAGTTTCTTGTTTGATGTGTTGGTACTATCTGCAACAGACAAGGAAAATAAACATTCAGTGAGTATACACATTTTTACGCCTTCACACTGAATTCACACGGACTTGTGTAAGAGTTATCTTGCAAATAAGTCGTTTCTATATGGTAATAGTAACAAATGTTGACACCCTTATAATTCGGAAAAATTCAATGCACATTCAATCTTTAATAGCGCTGTATAAACATTGTATTTTATTTTTGTGGGATTATAAAATATGTTAGTTCATTAATTATTTTAAGTATAATTACTCTGATAATTGGTCGAATCCTCCGTTTAGCTAAACTTCTAAGACTTAGTAGAATCTTATATTATATTATTACTTTTCCATTATAGGCGAGATTACCAACTGACGAGGCCCTAGGGTTCGAGGCGGCAGTGGCCGCGTTGGGTCTCAAAGCTAATGTATCGGAGGCGGATCACCCGTTGCTATGTGAAGGCACCAGGCGACAACGAGGCGAGCTTGCTATCACATTGCTCTCGTTTTACAAGGAAGATCCTGTTAAGCTAGCGCGGATTATGAATAAAGTAAGTTCAGATTAATGGCTTAATCACATTAATCATCAATTAGTATTTAGTCTGTAGAGAATAGATATTTTGTGTGATTCAGATGTATTATTGTTGTATTTGCGACTAGAAGAGCGAAGGAAAGTTGATGTAATTGGTTGGTTGGCTTATTGTATTCTATGCGTAACTGAAATTTTGCGGTTAACACCTATCGGAGTCTTTGTCTTACGATGCGTATGTATATCGTGTTCACTGTATCCAAAATATCCAACTAAACAAGAATCGAGGCTTATGTGATTCAGAAATATGAGTATTGTTCTGTTACTAAAATTAAATAATGCATCTTCGAATTTCATCTACAAAATTTTAGTAATTCTTTTTGGGAGTCGTCCTATTAAATAATATTTTAAGTTTACTTGTGCCTATAGATTAGATGATAGATTAGATGGGTAAAACTTCAGTATTGTGATGTGTTTGTGTATATTTCAGTTGCTGGACAGAGATATCCACCAGTTAACAAAGGGGCCGATGGTGAGCATGTACTACACGAACAATCCGCGCAGCGACCGCGGCGAGCGAGACCGCACGTTCCCGCCGCTCATGTTCGCCCTCAACGTACGCAACTTACAGCACGCGCACGTAAGTGTTGCATTGATAATGGTTCTAGTAATCGCTCTGTCAATAGACAAAAGAATAAACATACATCAATTAAATATTTCAATTCCAAAGTCATCGAGTAAATTCACATTTATTGAGGATAACTCGAAAACAACTTTTCAAATGTCGCTCAATCTCAATTTATATATCACATGACAAGCACCAGCTTTTGATAAAAATAAAATCATAGATATCGGGACACCCAGTAAAAAGTTATGAAGTAACACACATAAAAAAATACAGAAGAATTGAGAACGTCTTCCATTTTTTTAAATTGGTTAAATGTTGACTACGCCTGTTACATTTCAGTGTTGATAATAAAATTGTATTCATCATTTGTAGCTTCAATTGTTTGTTTTAACGATTACTTGTAATATCTGTCCTACAGCTACCACGAAACTCGGTTGTCGGAGGGCCAGGGTGTTCCCTGTCGCTGGATCTGGACCACCTGTCGGTCGGCGACTGCGGGCCCTCGCCCCCGGCGCTCGGCATGCCGTCCTTGCAGCCCCACCATCACCCGTCCCACTCGCACCCGCATTCGCATCCCCACCCCCACTCCTCGCACTCGCACCCGCACCACAACCACCAGTCACACCCCCACTCACATCCCCACACGACGCAAACACCGCACTCGTCGTCGCACAACATGCAACACACGTCCGTACCGAGAATAAAAGACACAAGGTAAGTTGTTTTATTTTCTAGTATCAACACGATAAATGTATCATAATTATAATTTCACATGTAGGTTTTATGTATCGGCAAATAAGTGTATAAGATTAGGTCAAAGTTACGAGCGTAACTGTTTTGTGAATTGTTTGAGTTATGTTCTTACTACTATTTTGAAATATAATGTGATCTATTGTTTGAACTAGTTCGTCGACATACTCCACTATTAAAAAACCCTTTCAATTATATCTAAAACGATTAAAATTGTGTATTGTGAACATGCAAGTATTAAATTAAACTTTGCTTTTCTATGTTTTTGCGTGGAAGTTATAGATTATATGGAAACGTCGACCTTATTCATGCTGTGCGTAAAATTTGTATAAGAACGGTGATAATAAACCTAGCCGTGACACAACCATAACTTAAGTATAAATCATCAACGTAAAAACAATAACACATCAAACACTTTTCTGAGTGTTGATGTTGTCGTATAAGTTTTCCAAAACGCGTCGGTGGCGGATGCAAGTAATTACAATAACAAGTTTTTTTTCTAGCCGATATAAGGGCAAACGCCTATATCCATCCGTTCCGAACCAGCCTTCAGAAGCCTCAGCACACTTCATGTTCGAGCTTGCCAAGTCCGTTCTATTCAAAGCCGGTGGCTCGTCGAGCACCAGTCTGTTTACTCAGACGTCCTGTGCAAGAGAGCATCATGGACCCCACAGGTAACACACAGCTTTCTCGAGTCAGCAGCCAAACGATTTGACGTGTTCCATCTGGGAGCTTGAGAGCTTTTGTATCTTTTATCGTATTTCTTGATGCCTTTAGTTTTACTAATGTCCATAGTGACCATTCAACATTATGCAGCTAGTCTGCTCGTTTGGTGGCTGGTTACATAAAAAAATTAGACTAGAATAGAATTGAGAACCTCTTCCCTGTTTGAAGTTGGTTAAAAAAGTAAAATAAGTCGAAAAAAGCGGCATGGTACATAGGTCATGTACAATGTACGTGTCGCGTAATAAGAATGTGCATATGTGTGTTGGCACATATTAATTATGTTTTTTTTTTATTGTGTAGTATTTGCTAAAATTTCTGGGTTATAACTATATTAAAATTTCCAGGGGATTACATATGGCAGCGTTTCAGCTGGGTCTGTACGCTCTCGGCCTCCACAACTGTGTCAGCGCCAACTGGCTCAGCCGCACTTACTCGTCGCATGTCAGTTGGATAACAGGTGAATGACGCTTGTTATATAGAAATGTTGATAATCATGTTATATCTGCCATTTTATGTTTATTATAGACTAGCTGTACCGAGTGCGCGTTGCTACGGGTGTCAATTAATTCAAATTAAAAACAAAAGTCAGCATATATACATATCCAACCGATATAATTTTCCGGACATAATATGTCCGGTCCATACAGTTTTACCAAAATTGTTAACAAAACCACTGGACAAACATTGTTAATAATGGATTTCCGCAAAATAAACGCCTGATACTATTAACTATACCAAAACCTTTTTCAGAGAATTCTGAACATTTTTGCTAATGGGGTCAGTGCTCTACCTCCTACCATTTCAGAATCCATAAAAAACAAATAAACAACGATCGTTTTTTATTTTTATATATATAAATGTAGGAAATACATTTGTAATAACCAACAGATAAGGAAAATGCTATTGCCTATAAACACAACTAGCTAAGCCATTTCATTAGTTTTGGAAGTAGTTAAATTAGTTAGAATGTACCTATATTTAAATGAGTTTTTTTACTCAAATTATTTTTCAGTGTTAATTACTAACTCCTTATATAGAAATTCCTTAAATGGCTTTTAAAAAACATATTTTTTAATTTCTCTACAGGTCAAGCAATGGATATTGGTGCACCTGCTATTCTGTTTCTCATAGATGCATGGGAAGGTCACCTAACTCCTCCAGAAGCTGCTGGTATAGCTGATAAAGTGAGTAATGTTATAGAAGTATCTTTAATAATAAATTGACATTTAAGACAATAACGTAAAATTATTACTAGTCAAAAAAAAATACTAAAATTATCACTTAAACGAAAATTCTACATCAATTGAGTACAAATTACTATTATAGATGCGTGTTAAGAGATACATAGTTTTTTTTTAACTTAGTTTGGTTTATCGTATTTACGATTATGCCGCCCTGGTGTAAAACATTACAGAATTACATTACATTTTCAGCCGGCTCTTTTTCCTACCAACTTGTAAAGTACGTTGGCAAGTAGTAAGTTGGCAGGAAAAAGAGCCGTAGCCATAGTTATGTGAATCAATTGAATCTCGGCAGGCGTCGTCCGGTCGCGACGTAGCGACGGTCCGCGCGGCGGCCGAGCTCGCGCTGTCGGTGTTGCCGCACGCGCACGCGCTCAACTACAACGAGATCCAGCGCGCCGTGCTGCAGTGCAAGGAGCAGAGCGACGCGATGCTCGAGCGCGCCTGCCTCACGGTGGAAGCCGCCGCCAAGGGTACCGACACATCGAACACTGAATCATCTCGTACTGTTCACCTCTGTCTAACCCATTACGTTTTGCTGTTTACGTTTTTTTTTTGTGTTGCGGACGCTTGCGTTTTGGTTTTTTCTTGCTTGTTTTGTTCAAGGCAATGTAGTAAATGCAGTCAATATTAATAACGCTACACACGCACGGCTAGGGTACCCTGTGTAGTTATTGCCATAGATAACATATAAAATCCGGGAACATAAATTTAAACTCATTCGAATTTTTGCCTCGCTGGGAATCGAACCCAGGACCCTTCGTGTTGCGGTCTAGTGTGGTGACTGTTGTGTTAATAAATGGTTACTATCGCGACGTGCTGTAATTCACAGTATAGCTAATTGACAAAAATATATCTATATTTGACTAAACGATCGCATAGCCGTGAGTCAGTTCAGCTCGAGAAACTTGTCTCGTCTTTTCTTTGCCTTCTGTTTAGTATGTAGTATATTGTTGCAATCACTTGTAATTAATTATCAATTATGACGTGCACAGATTTAACAAACTCCAAATCATCTTATTCTGCTAACAGAACCTAAACCTAAACCTAAGTTTAAGCATAACATTTACGAGTTGTTTGCATTTTTGTTGCGATCGCTTGTGTTTGGTTTTTATTAGCTTATAGATATCGAATGATCAGAAGAACCCGCTTACGGTACGTGGTTATCTTTGCCTAAGGACATTCATATTTTCAGTCGTTATTGACACGATATGGCCTACAAAGGACACTATTTTATATCTGTTAAACAATCAGACAGGTTGACTGAATGTTAAGTGCTAATAGCCATGTATCATTGAAAAAATTTATGGTTAATTTTAATATGGTGGGTTGTAGCCAGCTAGAAAGCAAGACTACCGTTTTAATGACTGGCTTGGATGTTTAGTTTTATATGTGTCCTACCAGGTATCTTTTATCGTGTTTTAGTAGTTTAATACTTTCATTTCATTTGGTTTTCTTGTATTATTATTTGTTGGAATGTTAGTGTGTGGGTGTGGGTTTTTTTAGAATCTAATCTCTTAATTATAAAATTTACACTCTTCTCTTTTTCAATTTCGTTGAATCATCTTAATTTTTTTAAACGAGTCCTTAAACGATTATTAAGTGTGTTAACCATTAATCATACTTATATATTTTATGTGTCACCCAGATATGTTAATTAATATCAACAGAGAACTCTGCAGGTGGCGGGGTGTACCCCGAGGTTCTGTATACAGTGGCGCGGTACTGGCACGAGCTCTACCTGCGACAGGCGAACGAAGAAACAGAACCATTGTTAGATGAACCGCAGTACAGAGCGCCGCAGCCAGTCGCTGTCCCCGTGCCGTATCCGTTGCCGTATCCATTCACCTATCATCCGTATCCACCACCCATATATCAGCTTCAGGTAAAGTTAATTCGAATTTAAACATACATTTAACTATTATTATCAAAACACTGTATTGTGTAATAAATAATACAAGAATCACGTGGTGTCTAGATATACGCGTGCATGCGCAACTCGTCTATCATAAATATCAATATGGTAGTTTTGACTTGACTCGCGTTTTCCGTGTTTTTCTTGTCTTGTTTGCGGGTCAGCATACGTATGTAAGTAACGTACGTGTACGTTATCATCGCGAATTGGGTTCGTGCGACGAATACCTATGGAAACATTAATTTTTCGCCATGTTCAGGGCTTAATAAAAGACTTGATAAGAGATACACAAGTACTATGATCTACCCGCAGTACGGCGGCGCGCCCACTACGCATCCAGGGACGCAGTACGCGCTGCCGCAGTATTTCGTGCGCGGGATCGTGACGCAGCCGCACCACCCGCACGCGACGCACGCGCCGCACGCGACTCTGTCCGCGATGCCGCAGCACACGCCGCACGCGCACGTGACGCATCCAGCGCACACGTTCGCGCTCGACCAGCAGGTTTGTTGGCAAACATTTAACTAGCTCCTAACGCAACGAATGCTTAAGAGTTAAACTAGCGTATATAAGATATTCTTTTATATTTTCTATGTTAATAGGAACTACTTCATTATAAAAATTAATATACATATTATTCTGATGTGATGAAATTCCTATGTAATTTCTTGTGGTTTGACAATTAAATGAAATGATGACTGGCTTTGTTGTATTACATTGTTTCGAATTTTATGTTTACGGAATTGTATCGACATGTGTGTAAATAACAAGTGTCGTTATTTTATCTCGTCCCTCTTTAGCTGTCTGCGGCTCCCGTGCCCCCACCGATGCCCGCGCCACACCCCACTAGTACGACAAGTGTGTGCTCGAGTAGCGGTGTCAACGTGGGCGCTGTGAACAACGTGGGCTCGGTGAGCAACGCGAGCGTGGGCGTGGGCAGCATCCCGGGGCCCGCGGCCGGCCCTCCCCAGCTGCCTCAGGCCCAGCTGCGGCGGCTACTGGCGGCGTACCGAGTCGGTATGCTTGCGTTGGAGACACAGGCGCGGAGGGTGCACGATGATCGACCGCAGAACAAATTTGGAAGGTAATTAATGTATTTGTATGTATGTATTTTTACATGTTGCAATTTTATTTCCTATTTAAATTTGTGGAACTTGCAGAAATACTAATTTCCATGAGTGATAGAAAAATATTATTTTGTATATCATAGTGAGTGAGTTGGACAGAGAAGTTGTCTTACATTTGAAATATAAAAATTATCACATCAAGATCTTAACTCTTGCTCGACTCAGCAAACGACTCGGCTGGAGATTGAGAAAGAGTATCTTTGTATCTTGCTTTTCTCTTTTCTTGACTAACTACTTTTCGTGCTGCTGGTCCATTGACGGATTCTATTACATTAAACATACCTATGTACCTAAACAGACAAGTGATCCAATATGAAATAAACATACGCAGGAATCCACCTTACGGTGAGCACGTGAAGTGGTTGTTGCGGATATCGAAGCGGCTCGGTGCGCAGTATCTGCACCAGTTCTGCGTGTGCGCTGTCAACTCGGTGATGTCGCCGTTCGTGCTGTACGAGCTGTGCGTCGAGTCCGCGCACTGGCTGGCGAGGGGCGGGCCCCACCACCTGGTGATG
Source organism: Carystus phorcus (assembly GCA_018248895.1). Classification (NCBI taxonomy): domain Eukaryota; kingdom Metazoa; phylum Arthropoda; class Insecta; order Lepidoptera; family Hesperiidae; genus Carystus; species Carystus phorcus. The sequence goes on from DWJN01000773.1 coordinate 9,542, forward strand.
CAGCATCTTAGAGGGACGCTGGCGCCGCTCGTGCACAAGTGTCAGCAAATGTAAGTTTATTTTTGTAAACTCTCTTAGTACCTAGCGGGACGAGGAGAGATGGGCGTGCCAAGAGTGTGAGAGGGTGGGTAATGACAGGCAGGCGTACGCTTTATATAATGTATCTACTCATATCCCAATAATTATAACGGTTCTGTCGAACATGTATTTTATTTGCCGCCACTATGATAGGATTCTATTACAAATATTTTTTTTTATATTTCCTAGTTTATATACATACATGTTAACAATAAGTATAAAAAGTAAATAAAACAATTAGTATAAATAACAAGTAAATATAATAAGTATCTTTGTTTCACGAAACTTATCATTATTATTAAATATGCGAAATATTATCCAAACATACAGAGGGCGAGACCTATACGAGTATATTTGATGACATCACTGCTAGGCGATCACTCATTATATTTTTATTACATCATATTTAAATGAAATTGTAATTGGCTGTTTTCACTAGATAAGAGGTTCTTGTTTCGCTATCTATTTATAATGTTAAATTTGTAAGGCTCCCATGCAACTTAACAATGAAACTATGTGATCTGTCTGTCCTAAAGGTACATACAATGTATACACCAGAAGCTATACCACCTGACGTCGGTGGAGTACGAAGAGTTTGTCGGCATCGTGTTGTCGGCCCGCCTCGCCTTCCAACTGACGCCGGAGGGCAACACGCAGTTCAAGGAGTGGCTCGCTTCCTTGCGCAGGTTCGATCATTATTGCACAATAAGTACCTACTTACAACCGCGGTTTCGATCGCATTTGGTATAGCAAAGATTACTTACGTCCTTTGAGTTTTTAACAAGATATATGCGAAATTTCAGGCAGATCAGGTTAGTTTATAAATTTTCAAATTGAAGAAAGCACTTACTTTTGTATTTTTCGCACTATACTTCATTAACGGAATGTTGGTAACATGTAGGATGTTAAGCAGGAGATTCCAAATTATAACACAGCTACACATATACATTTGCTAGGGGAATAGATAATAGTTCATAAGCTTACCCGGTACCATACCTGTTGTTACTACGTAGCAGTAATATAAAGCTAGAACAAACATAATTATATCTTCCAATTTTACTATATGAAAGTTGTACTATTATTTTTCTCCATAAAAAATACTTTCAACCTAAGGAACTAAAATATAAGAGTGAAGCATATACTATTGTAGACCGGTTTGGTTTAGAGAAATTGCATAAATTAAATTATAACATGTGAACACAGAACACAAACTTAAGCTATGTAAACATACAGTGACTACACAATTTGAGTACAATATTTTACACTAGTACTAAATGCTACTAAGCATGGCATATCGATGACGTCAGGCAAATTTTCAGGTCGAAGTCGTGCAAGAAGGACCTGTGGACTCAGTTGAACGCGGCGCTACAGACGAACGGCAAATGACGGCGGCAGCCGATAGTTTGTATGGTGCGGTGCTCCGCGCGCAAACTGTCACAACTCAGGCGATTGCCGCGCTATCGGTTCTTGTACCAACTGCACACACTCTAACACACTACGCCGGGTGTTATTTGTAACTTAAGCCGTGTTTAGCCGTTTTAATCATCTTCGAAACCCTTGTGAAACTTTGATCGATCCTAGCGGTTCGTTCGTCCAACAGGATTATATAAAAATTTCATACGATTATGTACTCGACTGTACCGCAAATAGAACGTATAACTCGCTAGGGTGTACATACATTATGTAATTATTCAATAACCAGTAATAGATATGGCCTACGCTTGAATTACAAATAATGCGATGTAACGACAGTGTCGGATTGCGAAGGGAAACTATTTAGTAATTATGTTTAACTCGATTAGAGGTAATCGATCTCACTAATAACGAATGAACAGAAATTCGATCAAGAATATAATGTTGCTAACTCCTTGAAATGTTTATTAAAATTTACGTATTATATTTATGTTAATGTTGGGTGGAAGTATAAATTTATCTATCTGCTATTTGAAAAGTGCTAAATGCACATTTTGGATTCGAAAATAAAATATCTATGGATGTATTAGTAATATGCACATGACATTGTTATTTATTCTTTTTATCGATAAAATACCAGCGTTGAAATTTAAATAAAGCTCATGTGAAGGTTGTGCCTAAATACTGTGAGACTTGGTTGTAACCAGTGGTATATTATATGTAAGTACAGGTAAGATATGCAACAGTGAAGTTTGAATATCGAAGGAGTTTAGCAACATTTAATTTTAAGGGTATTATGTTGTTACAGTGTAATAGACGGACGGAAATATGGAAATTAAAATGTACGCCTTGAGGAAGGCTATCGGATTGTTTTATCTTTAAGCGTTGAGCTCATCGTTGACAGACTGAGCATTGTGCCGGAACTATGAGTTTTGATCTAAGACTCGATATCGGATAACGTTTGGTACATCAGTTTGTACGCCCTCTAGCGGTTTCCCAATTTAGCAAACTATTGCTTAGTTAATCAAGTCTATCGTATAGTCTATACATAACTCATGGTTGCGGTACATTTGAGTGCACCTGCTAGCTTAGTCGTGTCTTCTTTCGGATTAGAGTATTTGCACAAATAGTATTTCTGATTTTTTTTTCGATTTCTATCACTATCGGATATTTTATTACCAGTAACATAACTCTGTATAACTAGTCAAATGGTCTTGATGGACTGCCGCTAACGTCGGTGGTACTTCAATGCTGTAGCTCATTTAGTTCTTTTCTCGTGACTGAGCGGTGACGTGGCACGTTCGTACGAGCGGATGAGCCGTTTGAATCCGTTCCAGGACGCGTTCGTATCCGCATTAGGTTGACGTACGAACGGTGCCGTCCGACCCTAGCGTAAGAGATTTAACACCTCTCGAACAACGATCTCGTGAGATTATATTATACTGTTCGCAGAGGGTGTTAGATTACGATATGAAAATGTTAATCAGTTCCGATCTAGGTCCGAGCTCGCACATTTCTTCGCAGACTGTTTTCACTTTACGTGAATATGAAGATTTTGTTCGGTTCGATTAACATTTTGTTTGATTATTTTTTTTAGTTAATTCTCTCGTGTTTGGTGAGCAACTGTTAACAAAACGTTTGGGTTTACGTTACCTTGGAAGAAATTACAGCGAGTGATGTACATTAAATTTGAATTTTTCATCTTAGAGCTCTCTTCGTGTAGACGATGGCGTCAGTCGATTCCGGTTGTTCACTAAACTTTACTCAGTACATTTTAAATCATTGTCCATTAGCAAATTATTTTAAAGGATCTCCGTCGCGTATTTGTGTGTAAGCGTTACGAATCAATTTTGTCCGCATATTACGTTCGCGTCTCGCACGTTCGTGTATTTTACTTTTCTATGTTTAAGTTAATGTTGTAGTTCAGTTAACAAAAGCTGGCACGTACACTTTCACATATTGCACTTGTGTAGGTAGTGTCGTCGTAACGATGTTGCTTTGCATACGCATCACGAAAAACATATTTATTTCTTTCGCACATAAATCTTACGATCGTAAGCGAGACAGTCGAAAGTTTTTTCTTACTACTCTTACGAAATATTTTGTTTCTTTGTCAAAGTCAATTGTCAGTAAATCTTTCACGTAGCAATTTAAGAAGGCACAGTTTGATAAAAATAAATTCGTTTGAGCGTTGAGAACGTGCGAGCTTTTGTTAACCGAGCTATAGTGGGGTAGTTGGCGGGAGAATGTTACGGTCGATGTGGAATGTTTAAAACGGTGTTGGTTGTCGGTGAATACGGCGGGCGCTTGTAATGTCGACGGTTCTATCGGCTATCACATCTGCGCCCGTGCCGGTCGGTGCATACACGCCGTTGTCGGTCGCTGTACGCATGTTACTGTCAGTTATTACGTACACTTGTATATTATTATGTACACTTGTATAGCATCACAACGATGTTATAACAAAGTTAACAACGGGTTACATGCGAACCGCGATAAAAATTCAAAATTCAGATCAAAATGATAATTCAAAATTAATAACAATAGTCCATATATTGATAAATTGGCTAAGATGTCTCAGGTGACATAATAGTGTCATTAGACTACAGATTTATTAAACAGATTATAGATGATGACCGTCGATACACTATTTTTGATATGCTCTTGTCGAAATTTGCAGTTTCATGAATGTTTATGTATAAGAATTTGCGGAGATAAATGTAGACGTGCGTTCGATTATTATAGTAACTTTATTTACAAGTTTATATTATATATAATAATATTATATTATAAAGCAAAGTAGTCTTGAGAGCCTTCGGAGTATAATTATATTACGAATAGAAAATAAGCGCTGGCAACAAACTTTGTATATTCATTCCAATGTGACTTCGTATGGTTTTAACACGGAATTCTGTAGTGGACTTGGATTTATAAATATAAAACGGACAGCTTGGCTAGGTTTATTTATTTTAATGAAGAAAATTATAACAACAAAAAAAATACGTTTTTTTAGTTTGATTGTGATGTTAAGTCTTCACCAAATATACCCGGAACTTATTTGTGTTCTTCAAAAGAAGGAAAATAATGAACTGTATACTAAAATTGTGCTTAAATATCTCGATAAATGTTATAAAAATAGATGTTCCTGGCTATAGGTACCCATAATAGAATAATTAAATATTATTATGACCATTCAAGTCGGATTAGTGAAGATACATACTAGAACCCTATTGTATCCTAGACAATGACATCACACTTAGCTCCTGGTCGTTGCACTGTCCGTAAACAAAACGATGTAATGTAATTGTAGAATTTGGAATCTTCCTCAAAACTAAAGCAATATTGAAATATCATTTTATATTGAAGTAATTTATTATGACTATATACAATTTTACGTGTTATAGCGGTGTTATGATTATATACACTCGTCGGTAGTAAGTATTTAGTACTACGATGGTTAGGTGTCCGAACTTGAGCTAAGAAGAGGTAGTTTTAACATTCTGATGTATACAATGAGCTTGTATATTGTGTAATAATTGATGAAGTATAAATGATATAAAACTCTTCAATATGTAACAAACGTATATTTCAGAATTATAATAGTAGAAGTAATATCAGGTACATTTCTAGGTAATTTACGAAATAATATAATTTTTATTTATTACAACCAAATTTTACTGCAGATTAAAACAAATTAAAGTTACAATTTAGATCCGTTGGTTTCCTATTGTATGCTATGTGTTGTATCTTTAGTATTATAACTAAGAGAGTTTTAAACACCAATATCACATGTAGGTTCAAATCTTTAACAAATAATTACTCATTACGACAACAATATTTTTGAAAGCTCAACGAAACTTATAACTCACTAATTTACTGAATCACAAAAGTACAGTTTCACTAATTTTATGATTCTGAAATTACGACTTAATTGTCTTTATAAGTACAGAATTAAAAATGCAAACACGAGGTATAATAAAATATACTCTTAAGGGGCTTTACAGAACTAACTTATGCTATATTTTATTAGTTAGCTGATAGTAATATGGAGAACATTTGAACACATATTGATGTCATCAGACAAATGTGGTATATATTAGCTATATCTGAAGTAATTGTGTAGGGTGTAAGTGTAATCAGAACTAGACTGCTATGGCGGGCAAGGCCAGGGCGGAGTGTTATTGCTGTATACAACAAAACAATGATAAAATTTAACATTGGAATGATAAATTTGTTGCCAGGTCGCGCGAGTAGTTTTAGTTTAATATCTTATTAAGTAGATGTTTACGTGCATTCATTAAAAGTGTGAATGTTTCAACATTCAGTAGTTAGTAAATTTTTAGAATGCTAGTTAGTATAAATTGACTTTTCCAATCGTCGGGTTCGTGCTGGGTTTACTCAATATCGTTCGATCTGTCGAACTGAACTCATCCATGAACTCTCAATAGTATTTCTCGATCAATATTATGACTACTTACACCTAGTTTAGAAGTATTATCTGCGCAACAGTTTCGTTGTTACCGACTCGTTAATAATGCACTATGAGTTACATATGGTACGATAGCTACCTGCTTAGGAAGACTATAGCTTTGGACGCCAGAACAATTATTATTGTTTAAGATTTCTTGTATGTTAAAATTGTGTAATCTATTACCTACTCATCTTGAATAGCAAGCAGAATTTAGAGCTAATATGTGACAGAATTTTAGTCATTTTTGAAATTAAATTATTTTGTCATATTGACTTGCCGTCCATGTTTATTTTGCGAATCTGTATAATGTATAGTGTTTATTTTGCAGTATCTTCCTATTAGAAGTCACGAAAATACTTGCATACTTGTATATTTATATTTAAAAGTTACAGAATTAGTTATAATATTATGCTCGTTGGGCATTATTAACCTTTTCTGGTATCTATAGTTCGTCGGAGAGATTGTTACTTCTCCATATGACATTTGAAGAGTGCTTTGACGTTTTGTCTCAAAGAACTATTTTTACACTTTAAAAACATTTAATGATAAAAAGAAAATATATCGTTAGTTTCTTAATATATAAGACGTTAGTACGGAGCATATTTTAATTAGTCGTTTAATGCATGTCATAGTTGTAACTCGCCAAGTATTGAATGGAAATGCGGAGCGTTCGTGGTCCTTTCGTTTGCATATTGCTGTCACATATCAGTTGAAGTTGCAATGCACCCTTGCCCCTCGCCCCCTCGTCCCTCGCCCCCTCGCTCGCCCCCTTGAGGTCCAGTAAACGAGTGTCACGTGACGAGTCACGCACGCAACGTTTACGAATCGCGTTTTGACAAGCCATTGTTTCTTTACTGAATATAACAGGTTTCTAGGACAGATCTATTTATAAATTTTCATGTTAGGATTTTTGGAAGGCGCAGATGCCAGGAGTGCCTAAATTGAATAGTGAAATAGCTTGTCTTATACTTCCTTTAGTCGTCTCATTATTAATTTGGTCTTGTATGTTCTCCGATCGTTAGTATTTATCGTCCTTTGATTAATGCTCTCCATAGGATTATAGTTTAATGCAATGCGTATAGTTACTTAATATTGTAAGAGTGGGATTAGATTGTCAGCCCTGCGATGTTCATGGTATTATATTTCGAAATCTACGTCACATCACAACCAGTCAAAGTATTGAGGATTACAGTATACAGTAGCAAGTCTGTTTAGTTCTAAATCGACGATGCATAATTAATTTATACATCTGGAATTGTAGTTTAATTGTACACTTTGTAAGTGTGGTGTCTCCGCCTATTAAAGTATGTAACCATTACAGAGTTTGAATGGCTACCTATTAGCGTACGTAATACATTTATATGATAATATTTTATCGTTCATATCGCATATTTTCTCATTTGCAACACACATTGAGTTAGTGAAAAAAATTCAACTGCTATTGCGTTCGCCTTCGATTTGTTATCAAATCTTTTCATGTCTTGTGTGAATAGTGTTATTGTTGTTCAAATATTATATTGGGCTACGTGTAAATTGAGACTTACTCGATTTACACATTCAGTTGTAATAAAAATTGTTATCATAGAAATTGTTGCATTAGATATCTATGCGTTTAATTTAAATGAACTGTTATTTGGATTTATCTTCGCCAAAACTGATGTGCCTCAGAAGCTGGCAGCCATGTTCATTCTTGCAGGACGTAAGACTGACAAGAACTTTCTGAGAAATAGTCGATTGTGAAGTCTTAATGGTCGGGGTGTCTGTCAACAATCGGTTTACCTTTTTGTGGTTTTGTTTACTGTATTTGTTCTTATTAAATGGTAATTGTTTATAGACATCCCGCGTATATATAGAGTGCCCATAAATTTTATACAATGTTTATTATAGCACTAGACATTTTACTCCGTTGTCGCAAATGGTTGTAATTATAAAAATTAATTATTATTATTATTAGTAAAATGATAGACTGTTTTGCACGATTTCTGGTTTGACCGTGTCTCTTGTACTCATGTTGTCGCTTCTCATGCAAGCATCAAGCGTCGTGTCGGCGTGCGGGACGTATCACTTTGTTATGACAAGTTACGTCAGTTGGTTGCAGGCCACATGTGCGTTCTACAGCATTCGGTGTTCACCTTCTTGCAATATCTCCCTCTATAATAAAATGTACGTTTCTACTCAAACTCAAAATATTTTGACCTCTAGATCATTTTTATTATTACTTTTACGATTACACATAAGTCTTTTTTGGCAAAATATTTGAAGTAACATTATTTAATTATTCAATATACTTATTCTATATTTAAGACACGTGTGTTTTATTTATTATCCCAAATATATTAATAATTGTTGAGTCTGTGAATTTGCTATCGTCATTTTAGGAGGTTATATACCTAAAATTGGATAAATATAGGTAAGTAGGTACATTACTCTAGGCGATAGCTATGGTATTCATCATATCGGATGATTTGACAGTGAAGCTTTTGCCGTTTTTTTATGCCTATATTATGAGGATAGTGCAGTGGTCGGCAAAATTTACTTATTCTCAAAATTTACTTTACTTTTCTACTTATTATCTTGCCTTGTAACAGACAAGTACAAATATTTGAAACGTAAGTCTTTTATATTATTTAATTACTTATATTTTTAAATAAATATTCTCTTTTTAAATCTATCATACTTATAAAATTTTATTTCATTTAATTTTGGTTAAACTAAGACTAACGTATTTATCAAAGACCAGCTCGAGAATCTACTTTTAATCCTATTAAAATTACAATATCTCGTAGTAAAGCAAAAGCAGAATTTTAAAAATGACTCTATAAATAAATTTCAATTGTGTATTGTATATATTTGACTCTATATGCTTACAAAATCACTCATAGTATATGGTACCTACTAAATATCGGTAAGTACAATAGATTAAAGGTATATTGCAACTTTGTTATAACATATTATTTTGATTTATCCTCTAATTTACCTAGAGGGCTCCACGATATACTGAAATTTCCCTAGAATTTTAATAGGTATTCATATAGATGTGTGAAGTGAGTATAAACAATTAAATAAATGATACGTCTTTACACCTCTTATCTTTTGCCCTGAAGGTAAATCAATAAATTGAAATAGCTCATTATAATTTTATAATGCTGAAGAATATTTATGTGGCTTATAGGCATTTATATTATTTTGCACCCTAGATATTGACACCCAAGTACCTAAGTGTTATGTTTTAAAAAGCTATATGAATCGTAAACATTGTAAAATTTGGTATAGTAAAAATTATTATCAATATTTTGTTAACGTTAATGTTATCAATTTTCTGTGAACTAAGACAAAAATTAGAGAAACTTTGACAGTTTCTAAATGCTTGAGCATTTTATATTAAAATATTTAATAATGGACCGTTAGTCTGTTAGCTAGGAAATGCGAAAATTGCGGTTAGACAGCCATATTTAGTATCTAAATATTTGTTTAATACCCTCAAACGTTCCCTACGAACATTCTAATGTAACATTACTATTAGATATGCGTTTGAATTGCATGTACTGTTGAATTCTAAATAGGCCGGCGGGCCGTAGCTAGAATATACAAGGGAAAGCCTCTGACCATAGGAATTATAAACATTCACTCATACGAATACCTTTGCAATTAGAATTTTCGACTCATTTACCCCCTTTCAAAACGAATGTGCCAACGATTAAGGTATTAAAAAGTGTGTAGACTATTACCATATAGGTACGTCACAAAGAGAGAATAAAACTTAGAATTTAGAACATAATTTTAGAATTGAGATTGGAGATTTTATTTTAGGAAGACGATAGCTCAAATAATGAGAACCAAGACAAATAGTACAACTAATTTATCAAAGAGTACAACTAATTTATAAAAAATGTAAGTCACGATTGCTATCTCTGATGGTACATGCCTTCGTTCTTGTATTATCTAAATTAAAAGAATACCTATTATCTTAAAAACGAGCATTTCACGTGAAAAGCACTCGTAGATATTTACCATACAGCCTAATTGACCGAAGCTGAAATGATAACCGCGGATTATAAAATAATACACTTAAGTGATTATATTTATAAGCAACATAATTGCTATCTGATAGGACTCGGGTGGAATATTTAAATATTTACTGATCCCCGTTTTTTACGTACCTATGTACGTGTCACGGTGTTTGTCCGCAATGGACTCCTAAACTACGAAACCGATTTTAATAAAATTTTGTACACAGTATCCAGTTTGATTCAACTTAAAAGACAGGATAGCTTACATGTCAATTTATAGGCGCAATATTATTTTATTGCAAAGGATTTGTTTAATATCTTACAAAGAATTAGTTTCATAAGATTCTAATACATGGCGGTGTAAGGTATTTAATTGAAAATATTGAGTAATTACAAAATATCTTACAAAGAATTAGTTCCATAAGATTCTAACAGATGGCGGTGTGAGATAATTACTTAATTGGCAAAACTGAGTATGTAAATTTTAGTAACGCGTGGCCGGGTCTGCTAGGTTATATATGCATGTTGCAGAACAACGTCTGCTAAGTGAACTAGTATACTATATATATTTATTTAGTCGAAGTTAATGCTTGACGTCAACCACGTAAGGTGGGTGTCGTGGTAAGTAGTAAAGAGTGGTGTATATTATATATATATATGACTATATACGAGTATATATTGACCTGATTATTAAGGACATTGATAATTATCAAATCTCCGGGTAAATCAATCATATCAAATTACTGGGTAAATGTTGGGTAAACAGTGCTGTCCCATGAATTACGACACCGTTAATTAATAAACATTATTTTCGTGTCACGAACACCTTTACAAATTATGTGTGGTTGTCGATATGTAGGTAAGTACCTTGCAACCAGTGATTTATTTCTCGCTTCATTGGCTCCACTTTAGTCTCTTTTATATAGCTACTACTTAGATAATGAAATAAAAAATGAACTAAAAAGGGAAACAAAGAAAGTAAGTATCTTCGAAACATCATAGATTAGGTACCTAAATAATATTACCCATATCTCCGTTCTCTTACGTAAAAAATTTTCACATAATTATAATTATATCTAGTTCAAAATACTTACAAGGCAACATTGTTACAATCACACAAAAGTCCATTATCTTCATTATCGTAGATATCTTCAATAAATTGAGTAGATGCTATTGCATTTTGTTATCAGAGAAAGATACTAATAAACCAATTCACATGTAAATATATTACAAAACAAACAATAAACTTGTATTACAAAAATGTGGTGTTTGTGTATTATAAATATTGTTTCCAGTGTTTATACTATTGGTACCTGCTTGGAAAGCACTTTTTTGCTAAATTTTTATTCTGATAGAGCATAAATTATAAATTATACTGGTATAATAGAGTATACATATAATTTTAATAGCAAGTTCGTCATTTTCATTTCTGTACTGAAAGAGCCCTTTGGCACTATCATTATTACACCTTAGTATAATATTATTCTTCCTCCGAATTAAGCACTTTTATAATATCTACTAGATCTTTAAGATCAATCCGAACGGAAATATCATAAAAGTTACATTTTCATCAATATAGCATCTAACATACCTACTTGAAGAAATGGAAAATGACAACAAATTATTTTATTTTTCATTTACCTTGGATATACTCAATTCCTTTATTTTTTTTGCCCATCTAAGCATTCTTTTACCCATCATT